>SNQJ01S0157763.1:9949-22096 GCA_010110895.2 Picea sitchensis
TAAACAAGTTGTGTTGCAATTATATACACTGGTTTTTCAATTATCTTCATGCATGAATATATTTGTATAGGCTCACAGTCTCATGGCTTGAGGTCGATAATATTCCTATCAGTCTCATTTATGATTTAGCTAGAGAATGTCCAACTCGACTCCAAGGTCGAATCAAGAGTTTTGGGATACTGTTAATACCATTCCTGAATTTTATGTTTGATATTCGACAATGAAGTTAGGACTATAGAGTTTGACGAACTAGGCCAACTTTGGTTTTAAAAACCCTATTCTTTTTTTCTTTTTTTGAAATTAAACCCTATCTATAAACTATTAAAGGGTTTTTCATTTTTATGTGTTATCGTTGCCACAATGTATACCCTGTAATAGAAATGTTTATACTACCTCTTATGATATGGCTAGATGCACTCACAAGATCAATGCTGCCCTGGAAAATCGACATATTGATCATCAATCTTCCACAATGGAGATATAAGGTATGATTAACCAAAAACTTGTATCTATTTTAATAGATCTCGGTGCAAGTTCAAGTTATATTTCACCTGTGAGTATATCTTATCATTTGGATATTCGACCAATAGTTAAAGATAATCAGACGATGGATCAACTAGCCCAACAATCAACTATGAATTGGATGCATGGATGGTCAGGTTGACCATCCTTATCAAGCCAACTAGAATGCATGGATTGTATAGAGTCAACCCTAACAACCGATGGTTATATGCGGACAAGATCTTCCTGATTTCATGGAAGTTGGTTAGATATTGAAGCTATAAATAGTAGACCCCTTGGGTCATTATCATAAAATGATCAAAGTGATATCATATGGAGATATCAAGGTCTAATATGAATTTTGATGTTTTGGTTACAATGCACTATGATTAAGTGTTGTAACAATGTATTTAGACACCACCTCTATATTCAAAAATTTGATACCCTCTTCAGTTATCTGCAGAATTGTCCATCTGTTTCGTTACAGGTTCTACCCTTGTCCCAAACATATCCAAAGAAAAAATAAACCAACATAGTTTATAATGCTAAGCATGGTACTTACCAAATATCTAGGTGCATGGGTAAACCAACCTGCTATACACCATCACGCGTTCCATATCCCATCCATTATCCCACTAGGAATGTACCAAAGAATAGCATTCAATAGCCATGAATGCGTGATGAAATCACATGAAGAGAAGGGTGATAAATATCCTCAAATATCATATCTCAAGACATTTCAAATCACAATTAATTGTTTAATCATTTTGATACTAAATGAGATTGAGACCACTTAATCCAAGACTTAGGGTATAATCGCATCGTTTGGGACCCTATTTTAAGAAAAAATCCAAGCCTTAGTTATATCTCTTTCTTGGTCCATGATTCTACTTCCGCATTTAAGTCCCTCTTAATATGGAAAAAAGGAATTTCTGTCGAAATATCTTAGATCCTACTTGATTTTGGAAATGATTTTTTTTTAACTTGGCTCCTTCAAGAGAAGATTTTCCAATCAACAATTTTATGATAATAATTGAATCCTCAAAGACTGAAATAGCTCCAATATTTTATTCCTTAGATAAATTTCGACCACACCATAGAGCATAAGCCTTAGCTAAGTTGATGGATAGGTTACCATATCCCTAGGCATAAGATATTAGTGAAGTTCCTCTGGGATCATGGAGACACCCACCCCACTCTTTCCTCCTCTGGGTTATTCTTGAGGCCCCATTAAAGAAAATAGAGAAGTATACTTTTTGCAATTCCTAAACTATAAATTATTTTCTCTCCATTCTCACTTGCCACTTGGTGCAACCAATGTGCTTGACAGTGACATAAGAAGATATATATGGACCCAAGCTGAACTATTTTATCCAAAGCTCTTCCACATTTTCCAATACTTGATCTTCAATTTTAATTTTAGTTTTGAGATTCTCTGAAAGAATGGATTTGGATTTGGATATAATAACTGCTTCCTTTTCCTAAACATCGTTAAATATCGCTTTATTTTTGGCTAACCATAGTTTCGAGCAGATGAATTTTGGGAATGTAGACCACACTCTTTTAAAGATTTTCTTATTTTTAAAAGTCCCTTGGTAATTTCGACTCCATAATGTAAATAGATCAACCCATGAGGTTGGTAAATGCACTCAATGGATTATCCCTATAAAAGTATAAATCTAGACTTATTTAGAAACATTGTACTCAAAGATTGAAGTTGTAGTGTTTCTTCTATTGTACCACACAATTCACATCTAGAGGGACCCTGAATTCTTCTTTTCCTTTGATTTTTTTTTAGTAGATTTTTTCCATGGGTCATGATCCATTAGAAGGAATTGATCTTAGGGAGCTTGTCACTATTCCATACATGCATCCAAAGAGGGGAATGTTGAGGCATTAGGAGGGAGGCTAGTAAGGAAATATATCCATCTTTCACCCGATATATGGAGTCTCCCCATCCCCTACAATTGTTTAGGTTCATGTTCCAAGGAGAACAACAACTTAGTATATAATTTTAAATCATAAATCCAAGTGCATATGGGTTCCAGTGGTGATCCAAAATTCCATCTCAACCATTTCTAGAGTTTCATCTCATATTGAGATATCATTTATCATTTTCAGGTTATCATTATCCATCCAAATTCTAAGAGGATTGTTGACATTTGAATATTTTAAGATCGAAACAAAAACCTCATGAGGATATGAATCCCCCTACGGTTTTAATAGAGGTGGTACTCCTCTTTGGGTGAAATATATATATGTGATATATTGGATTAGGAGAATGCTTAGGTAGAAAACCCTAGATATTTATTGCTTGAATTTGTTCAATAAAATGGTTCTTCAATAACCTGATCTGATCTTTATGTGAAACAAGAAGTCTTTTAACAATAGAAAATATTGAAGGAGGGATTCAACATCAAAATTTCTTAGTGATCAACATCAAAAATACATTTTTCTTAATCACATATAAATGCATCCATATCTTCTTCATAAGAAATAAAAGAGAATGATTTGATCATATCAACAAATTTTAAAAGAGTATTACTTTTAAGATCAAAAGAGACTTTGATATATCAATTTCAAATATCTCATACTTAAGACTCAAAGGAGAAGGTTTTGGAAAATCAGAGGCTCTTAGCCCTGGATATTTCACTCAATGAAACACTTGCAAGATGGTGAGGTGTGCACAAAGAAACAATTCAGGACTGGTATCAGTGTAAACGACTATTGTGCATTAGATTTGGCATAGAATAGGGGAGCAATACAGTGTAGAAGTTTGATGGGTGAGGAACACCAGTTGAACACTTGGAAAAGTGCAGAACACAATGGAGGATGACACCACCGGAGGAATGGCCTCATCACTTTATTCATACATTGGAAGGGATCCCAGGGAACTAGTACATAGACCAGGAGATGCGCAGAGGCACTACAGAATGGACAAGATTATAGTAGGATTTGATAGTAACCTTTTCGTTCGAGCATGAGAACCCCAACATTGATTCAGTGTTGAAGCTAATAAGGGGAGTGATATTTTTTGATGAACCAGAGGCTGAAATCATAACAAAATATCAATAGCAGAACAAACATACATTCAAAGAGTTACTCTCATGTTATCATGTCGAGGAGGAAGCACTAGATGAAGAGGATCCACACAAAATTCAAATCACCGAGATTGAAGGAGAGAGAGAGATGGAAGTTCCATCTATGGAGTCAGATGCATTTGTTGCACCTATCAAAGTCAAGAAAGTCAACATTGGGATGAACAAAAATCCTAAAATGGAAATTATTGGAGACTACTGGGATGAGAAAACACTAGAAAGGATAACATAGTTACTATGTGAATACATTGACCTATTTCCAACAACCTTTACAGAGATGAAAGGCATAGTAGGGGAGCTAGGTGAGATGAAGATATCCCTCAAACCCGAGGCTAGACTCGTCAGACAGAGACCTTACATGATGAATCCAGTGTATAAGAAGAAAGTGAAAGAAGAAATTGACCGAATGTTGGAAGCAGGCATTATAGAACTAGTAAAGGAATCTGAATGGATCAGTCCCATGGTAGTCTAGGAAAAGAAGAAAAGGGGGATAAGGATTTGTTTAGATTTGAGAAAACTCAATTATGATTGATTATATGACCCTTTTCCTACCCCTTTTATAGATGAGGTCTTGGGGAATGTGGGAGGCCAGGACGCATATTCATTCACAGATGGATTCTCAAGTTACCATCAGATCAAAATAGCTCCAAAAGACAGGTATAAGACTACTTTTTCTATAGAATGGGGATCCTACCAATATACAGTCATGCCCTTTGGATTGAAGAATGCACCAACTATATTTTCAAAGGTAGTCATAGATGCTTTTAAGGAATTCATACATCAGTTTCTAGAAGTGTATCTAGATGACTGGATTGTGTATAGTCTTTTGAAAGACCATGTAGAAGTTTTAAGACTAATGTTGGAAAGATGCAGACAATTTCAGATATCATTAAACATCAGGAAATGCATTTTGGGTACACCTTTTGGGATATTGTTGGGACATATAGTGTGCAAACATGGCTTACTGGTTGACCCTGTTAAGATTGCAGTCATTGTGAATTTACCACTACCAAAGTCAGTGTGCCAATTAAGAGACACACTGGGACATACAGGCTACTACATGAATTTTATAAAGGGGTGTGCACATATTACTGCACCAATGGAAAAATTGTTAAATAAGGACACCATATTTTAGTGGAATGAGGATTTTCAGTAAGGATTGGACACTCTAAAGGAAAATATGGCGACAACACCTATATTAGTATTTCCAGATTGGGAAAAGACATTTCATGTGCATGTAGATGCATCAACTATATCACTTGGAGCAATTATGGCGTAGCCAGGAGCATGTGACTTAGACCATCCTATAGCTTTTGCAAGCATGAAGTTGTCAAAATCAGAGAAAAATTACAACACCACAGAAAGAGAAGGCCTAGCCATGGTATATGCACTTCAGAAATTCAAGCACTATTTATTGGGTAAACACTTTAAAATGTTCACAAATCATTCTACCCTCAAATATCTAGTCAACAAGCTAGTGTTGGGGGGGAGGATCTATAGATGGTTGTTATTATTCCAAGAATTCAATTTTGAAGTAATAGTCAAACTAGGGAAGCTGAATGCAGGCCCTGATTTCTTGCTAAGGGTAACCAATGGAGAATAGCCTACTAACTTGTAAGACAACTTCCCTGATGCACATTTATTTTCAGTACATGTATTTGATGAAAAATTCGTTGATATCATTAAATACTAAAGTACAAGAGTTGCGCCACGGGAGTTTAGTACTGTGCAGAAGAAATAACTGGTAGTCAGAGTTGTAGACTATCAACTCATTGCAGGTCATTTATACAAGATGGGAGAAGACAACATTTTGAGAAGGTGTGTATTAGAACATGAACAACCCAAGGTTTTAGAAGAAGCTCATGAAGGTATAGTTGGAGGACACTATTCAAGAAAAGATACCACGCAGAAGGTATTGCGCGCAGGACTATGGTGGCCAATAGTTCATAAATATTCCAAGGAATATTGCCAAAACTGTGATGTCTGTCACAGGGTTGGAAAACCCAACAATAGGGATGAGATGCCCCTAAGACCACAAGTAAATCTGCAGGTATTTGACAAATGGGAAATAGATTTTGTCGGACCTATTAATCCACCAACAAGAAGGTTAGGAGCTAGATATATCATTATTGCAACCGAATACTTAACCAAATAGACAGAAGCAACACCCGTCAAATATTGTAGCACAGAAACAACATCACACTTCTTATTTGAGCAGGTGATCACCATATTTGGATGTCCCACAATTTTGATGAGTGACCAAGGAAATCATTTTATTAATAGTACCATCAAGGATATGACTGAGGAGTTTCAAGTCTATCACTAGAAGACTACACCATATCATCCTCAAGCAAATGGGACAGTATAAGCTTCCAATAAGATTTTGGAAAATGTATTGACTAAGATCTGCAATGTTAACACGAATGATTGGGACTTGAAAATAACATCAGTACTATGGGTATACATGACCACATGCAAAACGTTGACAGGACAGACACCATTCAAATTGGTGTATGGACAGGAAGCAGTGGTGCCTTTAGACTTTTCGATACCCAGTCTGCGCATTACATCGAATACAAATATGTTAGAAAGAGGCGCGACACATGAGAGGTTAAGTCAACTAATGGAAATGAAAGAGGGCATGATTATGGAAGCATTTCACCAAGAAGTACAGAAAGCAAGGGACAAATTCTGGCAAGACAGACACATTAAAAATAAGAGCTTTAAGGAGGGAGACCTAGTTCTTCTCTATGACAATAAATTTTTGCAACACCCTGGTAAGTTCAGAATTCATTGGATATGACCATATGAAGTAAAGAATGCCACATATGGGGGATATGTGCAGCTAAAGGATTTGGGAGGAATAGAATTAAAAGGAATGGTCAATGACAGTCGACTAAAGCTGTACCGGAACAATCGACCTACTAACTCTTAAAAATTACAGTGCAATAAGAAAGTCATGTTTATAATGTACTATAGTAGATATTAGGAAAATAAACTAATAAAAATAAATAAAAAGGAGAAAAAATAGAAAAAGGAATACAAAAATAGAAAAAGAAGAAAAATACAAAAAGAGGCAGAAGTTGGTTGAACAACAGGAAAGTGGAAAAAAATCACGTGCAACAATTACTGCGACAACATAGAAAGACAACGCACAGGAAAAATTGGACTCGGCGCAAGTGCACAAAAAAAGTGAAAAACAATTATGATCGGGTCTATAAAGTGCGGAAAGCATGTGTTATCTTGACACTTCGTGTTTTTTTAGCACAGAGCGAGATAGAAGTGTGTTCCCTAGGTGTAATTGTGCAAAGAAGAGAGAAATCATTCAAATCACATACAACATGACATCACCAAAGTTTGGCACTCCAGGGCAGTATGTATAGGTTACTCGACAGGGCCAAAGGAGGAAGGAAAGGATGGTGGAGTTCGAGAATGTCGTTGAACTCGAAGATGTCACCACTTCTGAGATAGAGTCACTCAACCCGACAAGGTTTGAGGAGGAAACATCGACAACGACACAAGGGGAAGTAGTTCATAGTTTTAGGACTCGAAATGGTCATACAAACCATAATCTCGAAACACCAACTAAAACCAATCAAATGAAGGGTCAACAATAAGGCCGCGACGAAGAGGAGGTGATGGTTAAGGACATCACCAACCAGCCACAATCCGAGGGGGAAGAAGATGAAACATAAAAAATAGAAGCAAGGCCATCTTCCATCGGGCAGAAAGAAAGGCACAGGATGCCACAGAAATTACACTTCCCTACCTCCCAGATGTAGTGGTCACTGTGGAGGACATGCTCAAAAAAGTACCTAAACTAAGATACTCGGACCACGTTGTGCACAATGCAACAAAATTACCAGACTTGGCTAAGGAAGCCTACTTAGCGAACACATGAGAAATTGGACCCCTAGGAAAACCAATCATGGAGCCCGCACAGTGGATAACATGGCTCTACAAATCTGAGATAATTAACCTCCTAGACATACCGCACTTCAGTCGTGGTAAAAATGTTGGACTTTGCATCAAACAATTACTAGCCCTGGTACATGGCATAATTCTTTGAATGGATAGCCCAGTATAGCTCGATGTGGTGTTGATCACCAAAATTATGGGATTACCCATAGTGGGCGCACAACCAGACAAATACTTAGACAATAAAGCACACAAGAAGGAGATCATCGAGCTAGTCAAGGTACGATTTGGTACCAGCAGAGGAAACAAGGGCATTGTTCTTAGAGATATCGACGATAACGCAAAAAGGTTCGCCAACAAGCTGATGGATTGAAAGCTGCTGAGGAAGTGTAGAAAAGAGGAGGCTCCAACAGGAGTCATCGTAGTCGTCGCGTAGTGCGTGAAAGGAGTAATGTTTAGTTGGGCATCGTACCTGCTGAACCAATTCTTGATCGATTGCAGAGATGCGCGGGATAATGGAACTGAGTTTCATTATTCTTGGCTCATTATCCTCGTAGCTTTGGTAGGATGGCAAGAGCCAAATTTTTTATCCTTTTTGGATAGGAAAGGGAAGTGAT
Source organism: Picea sitchensis (assembly GCA_010110895.2). NCBI lineage: Eukaryota > Viridiplantae > Streptophyta > Pinopsida > Pinales > Pinaceae > Picea > Picea sitchensis. The sequence goes on from SNQJ01S0157763.1 coordinate 18,084, forward strand.
ACACAACCAGATATGAATCCCTCTAGCAAGCTAAGGACAAAAAAAATCAGAAAGAGAATAACATGGTGTTCGCTATGCTGCCAGAAGAAATACAACAACACACAACCAATGTGTGGCACATTCCTGTGGAAGTGATCCAAGAAAATGAAGGGATAGCCATGATTAAGGCGTCCAGGCACCATATGTGGATCCAGGCTACAAGGGATCCAAAGAAGGAATGGTTGGAGATGCAATACTACGTCACAAGGGAAGATATTGATTGGATAATCAAAGACTGGTCTACACAGTGGAAAATTCTAGTAGCAAAACCAGCAACAAGGCCAGCTACAATGCAATCAACCAAACCTAAGGGGCAAGGAGAAGTAGGTCCTTCAACAAATTTAAATAGCCTAGCTACTAACACTAGGAAGGCTGTAGCGCACACTCAAGCGTCGGGAAGAAACACAGTGCCAAAGAGACCAAGGAGGAAAACAATGATGCCCATGATAGAAATTCAACAGGATGCCAAGAAAGGGGACACAACTCAGGATGGCGAGGAAATGGCATAGGTGACAACAAGTGGGGTGCATTCCTCACAGAAAAAAAGGATGATAGCGCAGGTAGAGGAGACATGCAAAAAGATGAAGTACACCAAGGAGGACCCATTCATCACCTTGACAGAGGATTATGTTGAGTGTCCAAGGTCCAAGACAGGGGTGAAGAAGTGGTCTGCACTGCAAAAGCACAGAGAGAAGAGATCATGGCCAAACTCATAGAAGTACATGAAACTCTACAACAGTTACAAATTCACGCAATACGACAGGCCACATTGTAGCAACATGAAAATACACAACGACCCCCTATGCATAAAGAAGGAGATGAGACAGTTCAGATAGTAGTGTAGGGTAGGGATACATTCACAGTCACACGATAGATGGTCAGAATGGATCAAGGGACCACACAAAAACCCATGGGAGACGTTGACCACTTTGAGGTAGTGATGGTGCAGATACCCACAAAGGCACTATACAGACTCCAAGCTAGTATAATGCAGGAAGTAAAATACAGAGCCCGCTCAGATGCCACTTACTTGGAGGTTGGTAAGGGAGTCGCAGAGATGGTGTAGATTACCTGCAACCTGTTGAACTCAGATAAGGAGGAGGAAAAAGAACGTGCTGACAAGCTAGAGCAGGGGCTAAGTGCGGTATACAACTGTATTCTAGATAACGTGAAAGAACTAGATAATAGTGAAGATGAAAAGATAAAGATCATTGCACAGACGATTGAAGGATATAGGCAGGAAATTAAGGAGCTAAAAGAAAAACTTAATCCTACAACTCCTCCTGAGGTTTAAGAGAAAAGAGAATAGAAAACTGCACTATAGATAGAGGAAGTGGAAAGGGAAGCAAAGGAAATCACATAATTGTTTGATAGAGTTGTGCATATTTGGACCACTTTTGAAGAGGATGAAAAGGTCCAACCGTTGGACCAACAAGAGGATAAAATCAATGCTTCCATGCAGGAGTTGAAGCAGAGACATAAAACCATGAGCATTACCGAGCGTTTGAAGGGCATCCAGGAGATGAAGACCCTGCATACAGAGTTAAAGACAATGCAAATTAATAACCGAGAAAGACAAGCCCAGTTAGAGCCCCTCTAGGAACAAACAACACGGATAATTGCGGAGATGGAGGAAGAGAAGACAAGGATGGTGCAGGCACATTCATAAAGTGAAACATTGCTACAAGAACATATAACAACGCAGATGGTTGAGGCGCTAACAAATAAAGTTGCACAAGTGAAAGAAAAATGGAAGGAACTAGCAGAGAAGTTCCACATATTGGAGAAGGTTGTACAGGGAGTGTGCACCACCTGAGTGGCTCAGGACGAGCCACATGTCAGTGTTGGGGGCCTGTCGGCGCAGGCCTATTATGGGAAGAAAATCTATTTTGGGCTTAGGCCTATTGTGGGAAGAAAGTTTATTTTGGGCGCAGGCCTATTTTGGGGAGAAAGATATGTTTTGGGAATAGGCCCATTTTTGGAGAGAAAGATCTATTTTTGGAGCGTGCACAACATGTGGCAGGAAATATGCATGCGGAAAAAGAAGGAAAAGTAGCATGCAGGAGGAAAAGCAACGTGGCGTGCATGCATACATGCTTAACTATGCTAGGGTTAGGTTTTTTGACAAATCATTTTACGGCTATAAGCCTATAAAGTAGTACAAATAAGGACCTAGTAGGTGTAGGTCGAGGTCGATCAGTTGATTATTGAGAGTTAGTTGGTTGTGAAGCCATTGATTGTAATAAATTTTGTGGTAGAGTGAATTAATCTAGTCTTTAAGGGTTAGGTCACATGCTGAGGAGCCTGGTGTGATCTAGTCAGTCTCCCAAATGGTACTTACCATCATTTTGATTGTAATATTGAATATGTAATGCACGCAACGCAAGATTTTGCAACAGAATAAATAAAAGAGCAGAGAAGCCAGATCTTTGTGGACGTACCCTCAAGAGGGGGTGAACAATAATAAACCTTGTGTTCTATGTGATTGTTAATGAATTCTTTTACTATTCTGTCAATCGTTAGCTCAAGAATGAATGATCAAAACTAGTTATAACATCATGCATGCATAGGTTTAAAGATGAATGAATCATATAAGTAGATGAGTGATTAATGATGATAATGTATAAATAAAATAAGCCAACCACAATCCCCACTCATTCCTAATCTACAAACACTTGAGTATTGCAGTCCCCCATAAAAGTTATCTTAGGTGAGACTGTGTTGTGCACTATGTGAGCAGTGTTTCCTTCTCGGTTACCAGAAGGGACGATAGTTTTGAGGGTTTTGTTGGAAACCTGTTTGAGATCAAAACCTGGGTTGGCCCAAGTAACCAACACATACCTAAGCCTTCGTAACCCTGAGCATGGAAGAAAAGGAGCCCAACTGCAAGGAATTTCAGTTGCAGTTATATGCACTACAAAAACAAATTAGAATGTTGTTCACTCTTGTCTCATGGTTGGTACAAAAGCAACGTGGAATCATTCAATTGCAGCATGAGCGCATGACATCCACTTCTCAGGTTCACCTCCTCGAGGTGATAAAAGAGAGGCCTTCTCAGACCCGCACTCTGGTTCCTCCAACATGAAGGCTATGACTGGTTTTTCCTTTTGTTCTTGTCATCTTCAGTTGGGTTTAATTATTTTATAGTAAAGTTTGTTTGCCATCTCAGAGAAGTGGAGTACTTAGGTGGTTTTTGGACGTATTATGGTTTCTCTATTACCAATATATCAAACTGGCCTAATTTCCCTTTGGCTCGGTTGGTAAACTCTCTAGCTAGTTAAGTAATTGCTTTAGACAGATATGATTAATCTCACAAGCCTGTGACTTTTTATATATTTTATTTATAATACAATAGAATAACTTACTTAAAAAAATTAATATTATATATTTTTAGAAATTACTATAATATATTACTATTTATATTTTCTTTAAATCTAAAATAATTTTTAATATTATATATTGTTATAAATTATGGATGGGGTATTTATATTTTCTCATAGTATCTATTTATAATTATTATGGTATATGCAATTACAATTCATGAGATGACATTTTTCTCATAGTATCTAGTGAGTTTATTTTATTTTTTGATCATTCTATTAATTTTAGTTCAAATTTTATTAAATATATTTAATTTGTGTTTTATTTATTATGATTTTCATGTTTTTTTTTTCTTCTATTTATATTAGTTTTCATATAAAAATAACTTCCAAACTATTAAGCATAAAATTCTTAAAACTAATTTTATTTAACATTGTTTAAATTTTATAATTTACCATCATGATTTTGGTGTTCTTCATTTTCAATATATATTACCTTTATCGAAACTATATTAAGCATAATAACCTTAATTTTTTGGAGAGTCCCATAACTCTATCCTCATTGTTTAAATATGTATAAATAATTTATTTATATTTAATTTATTTGTTTATCAATCTTTTATTTGTTTTTGCATAATTATCTCTTATTTAATA
>SNQJ01S0157764.1:0-16859 GCA_010110895.2 Picea sitchensis
ATTATTCACATTCATCGACCTTTTCCACAAGGTCCATTCACATTTCTGAGTTTGCCACAGTTCTTGGCCAGTCCAATTATTTTTACAAGCTGGGGGAAACAGGGTGTTACAGGGGGTGCGTCGGGAACTGCCTGACGGGGAGTCATTAGGGAGCAGGGGGGGCGGGATTGGTCCCCCTTGCTTAGGAAAAGCCTTTGAGGTAGTGCATTGAATTTTTTTGGGACAATTTTTGTTATTTTTTCACTATTTGTAGTGGTTTTCTAAATTAATCTCGGATTAAGGGATTAGGGTTTTGGTAGTTTTGCAATACCTAAAATATTGTATATATTGTATTAGGGATGGTGAAATTAACACAATGAAAAGCTGAAAAGTGAGACACCAAGGAAGGTTGGTATTCTATCGATTAAGGGTTTCCATAAATATTTGTTTACTGTGTGTATGAGCCACTGATTAACTTATATTTTGGTTAAGAATATATATGCATTGTTTTACTTCATAGGTTTAAAACTTGCATGTGGTATTAGAGCTCATTTTTGGCTTCATGGGAATTCCTTTGTTGCTAAGGGCTTGTCTCGGTCTAGATAGATCAAATTTATCTTGGGTCTATGATAAACTTAGTTTCAGTGGGAGCTTTGCAGTGGTGATTGAAGAGAATGGTGAGAAGTTCAATGATCAAAGATTTGAACTATGGAAGCTCAAGATGGAGGACCTTCTAATCAAAAAAAAAAATGGATCATTGTGGATCCTAGTACACAACCTACTGGTACAATGAAAAAATATTGGGAGAAGATGGACATAAGAGTAAGGAGTGTGATTTGACTCCGCCTAGCATATTTGATGTTACTGAATGTTTCATGAGAAGATACATCCAAGGAACTATGGGAGAAGTTAGGGAATTTGTATCAGTTAAAGTCCCTACTAAACAAGTTGTTTCTTCCAAATAATTTGTATCATCTTAGGATGGAAGATGGAGATTTTGTGACAAAGAATCTAAATGTCTTCAATACTCTAGTAAGTCAATTTGTCTATGTTGATATAAACTTGCAGAAGAAGATAATTATATTACTTTGTTATGTTCTTTGCTAGACTCCCAAAATAATTTGGTTGTAGAAATTGGTAGTACCACACAATTTGCATTGAAGTATGAGGATGTAGTTGCATCTTTGTTATCGGAAGAGGAGTTACTTCACACACACCTAAGATTTCTTTTTTCTAAGGTTTTTCCTTGTTTATTAGTCATTATCCAGTCTCCTATATTTTAGTGAGAATATTTCACTTGGAGAATATTCTCTTCAGTTGACACTTCAGTTTGACTAGTTGAGTTGAGTCTAGATGATGCATTGGTCTTGTCACCATGCAACATTGGGATCATCACCATGCTAATGCGCATTAGACTTGGTTTCATCACTAGACTAGTGAAATGCCCTTGATTCCTTGATATACTCCTCACTACACTCTGTTCCAGTTAGTTAACCGGAGATCGGTTGACTAGTTAACTCAACTAGGTGGCAGTTCACTCCCGTAACTGCCTGAGAGACTAGAATAGGTGGAAGTTCACTCCCATAAATATTGGTGTGTGTCCAGATCACTCTAGACCACCACTATGGCTTATTGGTTCTCCTCCAGTGTGCATTGATTGATTTATACAGAGTATATCATTTGTAAATTATTCATTATTCATTACGGCTAATGAGAATTCTTCCATTCTTTCTCTCTTGCTTCTTCTTTCTTAATTTCTCTCTGCAAATGTGTGTAGTATTTTATAGCTAGATCTATTCTATGCAGGTTCAACACATTTACATGGTATCAGATCCTATGTACTTCTAAGTAAAAGCTACACCAATTTTTTTGCAGGTACATCATATTGAAGACAGTGGAAAGATGGATTTCCCAAAATAATTCATTCTTACACCTTACAATTACTTTGCATGGAAGGAGAAAATAGCCATACATATCTAAACCAAAGGATTGTATAGGTTAACCTTGAATACAGACACAGAACCGACATCATCCATAGAAAAATCAAAGTATCTAAATCGAATGGATGAAGCATTCAAAATGATTTGCAGTCTTATTTCTCCTTATCTCCTTTTTCACATATCTTCTTGTAAAACCCCCAATGAAGCCTGGACCACCTTGGAAGGTCTCTTTGGAAAAAAGGAAGATATGAGGGGACACATGCAAGAGGTGGAATTGCTCAGATTGGATCCAAAAATCTTCGACAATATCCAAGATTTCTTTACAAAATTCAAGGATTTATTGTTGCAACTCAAAGCTTGCGAGGTTGATAAATCTAAGGAGGAGAAACAAATGGTTCTCACCATTCTCTACAAACTTGTTCCTAAATTATTTGTGTTCATTTCAACATTCCTTTTAGTCAAACTCTCCTCTAGATCCACCTAGAAGATGCCTTCTCTTGAGGACTTTATCGAATCCCTGACACAAGAGCAAACCAAGCTCATCAACATGGGAAAAATCAAAGTCCCAAAGGCACATGCACTTACTGTGCAATATGGAAGCCCTCAATATCATAAATCTAAAGATAAAGACAAAATTAAATACCATGCACATTCGAAGAAGGAAAGGTAGTCAAAACCCTTCATCGATGCCTCCGGATCCAAAGGTGGAAAGGGAAGAAAAGGGGGGAAACTCACGTACTTCCATAAAGGATTCCATCCAGAATCCACATGCATGCATAAATAAATAATATAATGACTCAAATACTTCAGCAAAAAAACATTGGAGATTGCATCCTCGAGGGTGCCAAGAAGCAGAAGCCAGAAGATCAGAATCCCAAGAAAGACAATTCTAGCCATGCCTTGATTGCCATCAACTCCTCTCTCTATTCTTGGATCGTAGATTCAGGAGAATCACATCACATGGCTACCACAAAAGTAGTATATTCTTCATTGGATGCATGGAAATACTGATGGTGGACAAATCTCTAGTCAAGGTCACGGGCAAAGGAAGGATTGAACTCACCAACGGAAGCTTTGAGCATGTGTTGCACGTTCCCAAATTTTTCGTCAATCTTCTCTCCGTGTATCAGATGGAGAATTATGGCACTAGAAAGAAATTCATATTCACACCAAATGCAGTGGACATAGATGACATGCAAACCAATTCCAGGATTGCTACCGATAAGGTAAATCATCAATCTAGATTGTATACATTTTCTGAATTTATTGAACCAGATTCTACTTTACTGGTTACCCATGCTGATGAAAGTAGTAGAATATGGAACGAAAGGTTCAAACATTTGAATTTCATATATATGCAACAACTTAGATAGAAAAAATTGGTTGATGGTCTACCAGACATCCATTTCTCCAAAGGAGTCTGTGAGGGATGTGGGCTTGGAAAACACCCTCAAGAGAAATTCGACAAAGGAAAGACTCAGAGAGCTTCCTCTCCTTTAGATATAATCCATAGTGACATCATGGGTCCTTTTTTACATCCATCTATCAGCAAAGTGAGGTTTGTTCTCATTTTTGTTGACGATTTCTCAATTTTCACATGGATTTACTATCTCAGGCAAAAATCTGAGGTTTTTCAACACCTCAAAGATTTCAAAGCCCTGGTTGAGACACGGTTAGAAAATAAAATCAAAGTCCTCCGAACTGATAATGGGGGAGAGTATGTCAATCATGAGATCCATAATCTTTGTCATGAGGCAGGGATTTAGTTGCAGCACACAGTTCCCTATACTCTGCATCAAAATGGAGTTGCTAAGTGGAAAAACAAATCTCTAAAAGAGATGGCATCTTGCATGCTACATGAAAATTCACTACCACAGAGACTATGGGTCGAAGCACTTAATTATGCAACATACATCCAAAACAAATCTCCCCATAGATCTATCAAGGATAAGTCCCCCTACAAGGCTTGGAGCAGCCTCAAACTGGAAGTGACCCACTTTCGTATTTTCAGTTCACGTGCATGGGCATAGATTCTCTCTGAAAAGAGAAAGGCCCTTGATCCACAGAGCATGGAGTGTATCTTTGTTGGATACCCCAACGATGTGAAGGGATACAAACTTATTGATCTTTCCTCGAACCGGATCATCATTGAGCGAAGTGTCCAATTTGAGGAAAGTGTCTCACATGTACCTCAACGACCACATGCAAACACCTTCATTCTTCCACTTGTCCGAGATGATGATCATGCACATGCCGACTCTTCTTTAGATGAGATTTCTAATTCAGAGGACTCAGATGATCTAGATACAGATTCAATACAGTCAGATGCAGAGTCAGAGCATCTAGATGTAGATGTAGAGCCAGAGTAGAGGCCCAAGTGGGCACAAACTGCTCTTTGAGATGCAAGGGATCTTGTTGGTGATCCAGCTGATACTAGGAGGACTCGATCTAATTTCAAGGAGCCTCCTATTGCACTCATTTTCACTAAACCATTTCCCTCCATGCATATTTTCTTGGTTTAGTCTTTAGATCCACAATCTTATGGTGAGGCTGTGGAAATCCCTTTTGGGAATCCGCTATGCAGGAGGAGTACAACTCCCTCCTCGAGAACCAGACTTGCGATTTGGTTCCCCTTCCTTCTGGAAGGAAACTTGTCAGATGCATATGGGTCTACAAGACCAAGAGTGCAACGGATGGACAGATTAGCAGATACAAAGCTAGGCTTGTTGTCAAAGGCTTTCAACAGGTGCATGGCATTGACTATGATGACACCTTTGCTCCAGTAGTGAGGATGCATTCCATACGTTTGGAACTTTCCATTGCAACAACCAAGGGATGGGAAGTCCATCAGATGGGCATGAAGAATGCATTTCTTCACGGTGATCTCTCTAAGGAGATCTATATGGAGAAGCCCAAGGGATTTATGCAGGATTCATCTTTGTTTTGTCGACTGAAGAAGTCTCTTTATGGCCTCAAGCAGGATCCGAGGGCATGGTATGCCAAGATGGACTCCTACTTGTTTCCACAAAACTTTGTACATTGTAAATCAGATCCAAATGTCTACAAGATTAGGACGACTGATTCACTTCTACTCTTAATTCTATATGTTGATGATTTGTTGATCACCGGTTGCTCGAATTCAACGATTGTTGCAGTCAAGAGGATTCTACATGACAGGTTTTTGATGAAGGACATGGGTCCGCTACACTTCTTCCTTGGACTTGAGATCAGTTAGGATGCATCAGGCATCAAACTGTCTCCGGCCAAGTATGCACGAGATCTCCTTGAGAGATTTCACATGACAGACTGCAAGTCTGCTCCGAATCCTTTCCTATCAAGATTCAAACTTGAGGATGGAGGGGACACTCCACTGGTTGACAACACACTGTACAGACAACTAGCGGGGGAGTTTGTTGTATCTCACAAACTCTAGACCGGACCTCTCCTATGCAGTTGGTGCAGTTTACAGGTTCATGCAGGAGCCGCATGAGCTACATTGGAAGGTTGCAAAGTGTATCCTTCAACGTGTACATGGCACCATCACCTTTGGGATCCATTATGTAGAAGACTCTACATTAGATATCATCAGGTTTACTAATTCTGACTGGGTTGGCAATAGCACTGATTGCAAGTACACATCTAGTTACTCACTCAATCTTGGTTTTGGGCCTATATGTTGGTCGAGCAAGAAGCAAGCTGCCATTGCTCTATCTTCATCCAAGGAAAAGTACATAGGGGTAGTTAGCATAACCATTCAGGCTATGTGGCTACAACATTTTCTCACTGAGTTGGGCATTTAGCTTCATTGCTCGATCATCATCTGGTGTGACAACCAAAGCACTCTGAATTTCTGTAGAGACTGAGTTCAGAGGCATCGGACGAAGCACATCAAGATCCACATGCATTACATACAGGACTTAGTACACGAGGGGATCATCGACCTACAGTTCTATCCTTCAGCAGAACAGACGACAAACATCTTCACCAAGACCTTCACTGAGCTAAAGTTCCATTCTTTGTGAAGTCATCTTGGAGTGAAGGACACAGTTGCCTAACAATTGTAGTTTTTTTTTTTACATATATTGTACCTTGTGGGGGAGGGTTTCCCATGAGTTTTTCCCTCTTTCCTCACTTTATTTTCAGTGTATCTTTTGTATTTGGGTACCTAACATGGCCTCGTTCCCGGAACCCATTCTTTATTTTCACCATAGTGATGTTCAGGGGGGGTGTTGGAGTTACTTCACACACACCTAGGATTTATTTTTCCTGGGGTTTTTCCTTGTTTATTAGTCATCATCCAGTCTCCTATATTTTATGGAGAATATTCTCTTCAGTTTGACTAGTTGATTTGAGTCTAGATGTTGCATTGGTCTTGTCACCATGCAACATTGGGATCATCACCATGCTAATGCAAATTAGCCTGGGTTTCATCATCATACTGGTGCATTACCCTTTATTCCTTGATCTACTCCTCACTACACTCTGCTTTAGTCAGTTAACTGAAGACCGGTTGACTAGTTAACTCAGCTAGGTGGCAGTTCACTCTCGTAACTACCTGAGAGACTAGACTAGGTGGTAGTTCACTCCCGTAATTGTTGGTGTGTGTCCAGATCACTCTATACCACCACTATGGTGCATTGTTTCTCCTCTAGTGCGCATTCATTGAGTTATACAGAGTATATAATGTATACATTATTCATTATTCATTATTCATTACGGTTAATGAGAATTCTTCCATTCTTCCTCTCTTGCTTCTTCTTTCTTAATTTCTCTCTGCAAATGTGTGTAGTATTTTATAACTAGATCTATTATGTCCAGGTTCAACACATTTACAGTTGCATCCTTGTTATCAAAAGAGATGAGGTGGAAGAGCATGGATAGTTAGAGCTCATATGCTTTATTTGTAAGAGGTTGTCCCCAAGACATGAATAAAAATAAGTCTTCAGGGGGGGGTGGCGAGATCTAAATATAGAGGTAGATCTAAATCTCCAGGAAAATATTTGAGGGAATGATGGAAATGCAGTAAAGTTCGGAATTATAAGAAATATTGCAGGTCTAAGAAGGTTGATAAAGAAAATGGATCTTATGATGCCTCTTCCATAGAGGATAAAACCTCCATAGAAGAAGGATGTGATGTTTACTTGGAATCTATAGGTACACATGCAGATTTTGATGTATGGTTGATCGACTCAAGTGCATCATTTCATATGACCCCTCGCAAGGAGTGGTTCTATGAATATGAAAAGTATGATGGTGGTGATGTCTTCCTAGGAGATTACTCAACAACCAAAATCATAAGACGTGGAAGGGTTAAGCTACTGCTGAAATATGGAAGGATTAGAACTCGCCTTGGGGTTTTGCATGTTCAAAATCTATCCAGGATCCTAATATATGTAAGTAAGTTGTATGATTTAGGTGTGGATTCTTTATTAAGAAAGGGAACTTGCAAGATGGTACGAGGAGAAATGGTGTTGATGAGGGGAGTTCGGTGTGGGACTCTGTACAAGTTGTTGAGAAGTACTTATACTGATGGGTGTAATAGTTCTATTGTCCCTGAGTAGATAAATAAAGAAGACATGATCTATATTATCCCTCAAAAGAAGACTATGTTGTGGCATCAAATATAGGTATATATTGGAGAAAAGGGCCTTTGAACACTACACAGAAAAGGTATGGTTGAAGGTATGTCTAATTGCACCCTGGATTTTGATTTATTTGAACATTGCATATATGGTAAATAGAATTGAGTAAGATTCCCATCTGGTGCTACAAGAGAAAAGGGGATCTTAGAGTTGATACACAATGATGTGTTTAGACCTATTCCTATTCCATCACTAGGTAAATTTATGTATTATGTTTCATTCATAGATGATTTCTTAAGGAACACGTGGATTTATTTTCTTAGGAAAAAATCTGAGGTATTTGATAAATTTAAAGAGTTTAAGGCTCTAGTAGAAAATTAGACAGAGAATAAAATAAAGTTATTCAGGATAGATAATGGTGGAGAATTATGCGAAAATGAATTCAGAGAATATGTAAGAAGTGTGGTATAGCAAGGCGGAAGACTACTCCATACACACCTCAATATAATGGAGTGACAGAAAGGATGAAAAGAAGGTTGATGGAAAAATCAAAGAGCATGCTCAGTGGTGTTGGATTAGGACAAAAATTATGGGCAGAGGTAGTGGGTACTACATCTTACCTGTTCAATCAATCACCCTCATCAGTTTTGGATGATATAAATCCACACAAGGCATGGACTGGTAAGAAACCCTCTCTTGAACATCTCAGAGTGTTTGGATGTGATTCTTATGTACATGTTCCAAAGAAAAATAGGAGTAAACTGGATAATAAAGCTGAAAAGTGTATCTTTGTTGGTTGTAAAGAAGGTATAGAAGGATATAAACTTTGGAACCCATAAACTAAGAAGGTTGTCTATAGTTGGGATGTTGCTTTTAGAGAGATTAAAGATGTTCTGAAATAGGAATTTCTACCAAGGGAAGAAGAACTTGAGAAAATAGAGTTTGATTTGGATGATCCAAAATCTAACTCAACAAAATAAGATGAAGCAGAAGAAGAACCTCATACCTCAATATTGAGGATATCGGTGAGGGAAATAAGGCAACCAGAGAGGTATAGTTCACCTGATTTTCATTCTAATTTTTATTTATCTATTATTGATGATGATACCAGAACTGTTGGGGAAGAAGTGAATTTAGAGGATAGTAAACTCTAGAAGAAGGCCATGGTTGAATACATGGATGCCTTGGATAAGAATGAGGCATGAGATCTAGTTGAGTTTCCATCTAGAAGAAAATATGTTGGTAGAAAATGCATGTTTAAGAAGAAGTTGAATGCAAAAGGAAACGTTGGAGAAACACAAAGTTTGGTTTGTTGCAAAAGGTTTTTCCTGGGTAGAGGGAATTGACTTTGGTGAAAATTTTCTCATGTTGCCAAGTTAAATTCTATTAGATTTATTTTATTTGTTGTTGCTTCTTTTGATTTTGAAGTAGAACAGACAGATGTGAAGACAATATTCCTACATTGGGTCTGGAAGAAGAAATCTACATGAAGAAACCAAAAGGATTTTTAGTGAAGGGAAAGAAAGAGTTGGTTTGTAAGCTAAAGAAATCACTATATGGTTTGAAGAAATCACATAGGATGTGGTGCCAAAAGTTTGACACATACATCCTTGAACTTGGATTTGTGAGGAGCAAGGTTGATCACTATGTATATTCCAAGGTTGGTAATCACTTCATTTATGTAGTGTTGTATGTTGATGATATGTTGCTGGTAGGAAAAAAATGGATGTTATCAAGGAAGTGAAATCAAAACTATGCTCCAAATTTTACATGAAAGATCTCGATGTTGCTAACTTCATTCCAGGAATGGAGATTAAAAGAAATAGAGCAAACTGAAAACTATGGTTGAATTAGAGAAAATATGTTGAGATGATATTGCAAAGGTTTAATATGTAGGAAATTAAATATGTCAAGGTTATTATTCCTGTAGGTGTAAAGTTATTCGTAGATCAGTGTCCCAAGACACATGAAGAGGAAGAGGACATGTCCCATGTTTCATATGCTAGTGCAGTTGGAATTTTGATGTATGAAATGGTTTGTACTAGACTAGACATTGCACATGTAGTGAGAATTTTGAGTAGGTATGTGTAAAAACTAGGGAAGGATCATTGGACAGTAGTAAAGAGGGTTTTCATGCATTTATGTGGCACTTCTAGTTACAGATTGTGCTACCAAGACAGACTAGGATTGGACAAAGTGTTGGACATACATGGGTTTGTTGATGCATATTAGGTTGGAGATATAGATCACATAATATCTACAAGTGGTTATGTGTTTAACCTATTTGGAGGAGAAATCAGTTGGATGAGAAAAAGACAGGTTGTAGTGAGACTCTCAACTACAAAAGCTTAATACATGGAAACCACTCATGCAAGCAAGGAAGAAATATGGTTACAGAGCTTGTGTTCAAGTCTTAGGTTGGTACAACAAGTAGTAATATTAGATTGTGATAGTCAGAGTGCAATCGACCTGGAAAAGAACCCAACTTATCATTCAAAGGCAAAGCATATTGATGTTCAGTATCACTTTGAGAGAGACATGGTTGAAGACAAGAAGGATGGCACTTTGAAGAATGTTGTAGATTCATTGACAAAGTTTGTGAGAACTAAGAAGTTCTCCTAATGTAGAGAAATAATGGGAATTTCTACCTTGGATTGTTGACTATGTAATATTGTGACCCCATGTATGCAAAGAAAACAACAAGTGGAAGAATGTTGGGTATGTGTTATATTCTTTGCATGTGTGTTGGGGGGGGGGTGCATTGGATTTGACATGTGCACTAGGCGCTACCCGAGGAGGGTCACAAATGGGGAAAGGATTACCACCACCACCCCACCCTTCTTAGGCAAAGACTTCATCTTCGAGGCAACACTCCAAAAACAAATGGGCGGTTTCTATTTTAGAGATTTTCTAAATTAATCCCAGATTAAGGTATTAGGGTTTTGGTAGCTACGTAATACCTAAAATATATTATATATTGTATTGTGAATGGTTAAATTAATAAAATGAAGAGTTGAAAGGTGTGGCACCAAGGAAGGTTGGTTTTCTCCTGGTTAACGGTTTATGGCATAAATATCTATGTACTATGTGTATGAGCCATTGATTAATTTATGTTTTTCTTAAGAATATGTATGCATTGTTTTAATTCACGGGTTTGAAAATTACAACTACTATGGCCCAAGGTATTCAATCCTCACTCATAAAAGGTACGAATATCCACCATGTGAATAAATGTGTTGATGTCGAACATGGGAGAAACCATTTGATTATTGATCATTGATGTATATCGTTAACAAACACAAGATAACCCATTGATAATGATAATGGGCATCATGGTACCTAGTACATTCTAACAAATGTGAAAAAATGTGTTTTCGTCGAACACTTATAGAATCTATTAATAACGGGACATTGGTGTATTCCCATTATCAATAGAGAGGCATCCTACCACTAATGACTAAAAGTCCCAAGGTACTATAAATTCTCTATATCTCGTTCCGAGAGAAAATCAGCCAAAGTCAATGGGAAGAGATCCATTGGAAGGAGGGAATTAGGGCATCCCTCATCATCCAACATGAGGAAACATAAGGAGAAATGTTTGGAAGGTCTGGGATGAAAAATTTGGAAGATAACACCACTATGTATGTCTCCTACATGTGCTAGATAGAATAGCACACAGAAGAGACCCTTCGAGAAATGATCAATAATGAAAGTTATTGATATAGGTGATGAATTCCACCAATGAGGAAAATGGAAACCAAGGTATAACATGAATCCTTATATGTGAATAAGGTCTTCTCGTCAAACACATGGAAAACCACTCAATCAACGACCAATGATGATTTGTCATTTGTTGAGCACATCGTAACCTACCAATGATGAAAATAATCCCAAGGGGATACAACTCTAGGTCAAAATCTTAGAGAAATGTGTCATAGTCAATAAGAGATGACTTTCTAGTGAGAAGTCAATGGGGACCTTCCACACTAGCATGGGTAACAAAGAAATATACAGATAGAACTTGAGAACTTATTGACAATCGGGAAGGATGACATGAAAAGTCAGGGAATTTGAGGAATGACTAACATAAGCTAAAACATCCATTCAACATAAGCATGGCAAAATAGTGACTTGGGAAGCATTTGACACAAATTGGAACAATGATATAAGTCTATGACGCAAGAGGCAACAACGAACACTCCATGGTGAATAAAAGAGTAACCAACTAGAGGAGTAATAAAACTCAAACAATCAAGGTTCAATTTCGTAAGGTCATACTAAAACCCAAATTTATGAGAAAATGACTCAAAACTTAGTGCTTTGTTCAAGGGAAACATGAATTAGGACAATTTCCAACAAAACAAAGATCTTTACTATCCCCCCCCCCCTCTCTCTTTATCATATTTAACTTTTTGTGTCTTTTTCATATTATTAAAACCTAAAAAGGAATAAAATAATGCTAAAATACAATGGAAGAAATGAGTGTCATAGGGCAATCAAACTAGTTCCAAGCGCATGGAACATACCTATGAAAAATATAGGGAGGATGTGTAGGATATGGACACTCTTCTAGCATGACTATATTATTTATCCTAGCATGACTTACAATGGTTAGTTTCTTCCACCCAACATGACTCACAATGGTTGGTTGCATATCTCCAGTATGACTTGTAGGGACTAGACTTTTTCCCCAACATGACTTGCAACAACTGGTTGCATGTCTCCAACATGACTTTCAATAGCTGGTTACATGTCTCTAGCATGATTTGCAGTGGTTGGTGAATTTTTCCCTTGTCTTCACTTCTTCTTTTTATTCTTCCTATTTCTATCCATTTTCAACTTCTGGTTACTAGTAGCCAAAATTTCACTCGATGAGGCAAAAGGATTATATTTCATGGATGAAGAAGGTAAAGTATTAGAATCAATTTCATTCCCTTGACATAATGTTCTTATTTGAGAAGCCTCTAAAGCATTTGGAATATTCAGAGTGGTCCACATCCAAACCGGTAGTCCTACAGACAATCTAGGAATGTTCAAAGTGGCCATCGAGGGGGTACCAACATTTCCAAAGAAAGGAAAAACACAGGAATCCCATTGGGAAGGGGTCCCTTGGTTAGAATCCTTTGGAACTTTAGCCATAACAGACTTATGCATAGGTTCTTCCCTTGTTGAATTGTCCATGTATGATTGAGTTTTTCATACTGGATCTTTGTAAACATTGGTATTCATCCTACACCTTTGAGGAGGTGTTTCTGCACTTTTAGGTAAAAGACCATGAGTCCTTCTTAATTAGAAAAGTGGTTGGTCAACCACTTTGAATCAAAAATCTGAAAGCAGCAAGACACAAACAACCTAATGCCAACTACACAAAGAAGAATGCAACTATAAAATTCTTATGAGGAATCAACAAACAAACCACTCTTTCGAGGCTCAACCTAGGTTGGTTAGGTCCTTAGTCTGAAGCAGTGAAGAGCCAATCAAAGGACCTTCCAAATATCGATATGGGTTGATTAAGTCCCAAAACTTATCAACAAAGGAATGATAGATAAACATGGTAACTTACTTGCAATGTTCACCTAAGTTGCAATTACCCTTGAGAAGATAGGTTCCCTCCAAAGGAGCCGAAACAATGATTAGGCATATGCCTTAGGTACCACAAGTACTTCCCACTCACATTCACCCATGTGAAACCCTAGGAAAATCCACTAAGGTCACTAATTCACAATCCTAATCCAATTCACAAATGAAACAATTGTGGGTTAGGATCACACATATGGGTAGGGAAACAAATCTCGAAGCCTCCAAAAGTGTTGTCACCCAGAGGAACTGACACTTTGGAAACCCTCGTACACATAGTAATCCAACATACACTAAAGCAAGAGAAGGAGGAGATATCACCTCCACTTACCCTAATGTGACCTCATTCTTAACACATGTGTTAGAGGTGCTTTTCATGTAAGCACTCCTAGCTACTACTGGGTTTCACACTCTTTAATCAACTATAGTTTCAAGTTTTGCGACCTTGGAAAATTTACTCTCCAACCTTATTCAAGGTCCTAAATCCTAGAATACTGTTAGTTTTTGTAGAAAGAAAAGAGTCTAGTTAATTTTAGTTAAGTGTTTTTTTAATGGCTATTAATTACTCAAAGGTTACAGAAGTGAAATTGTTGGTGTTTTGAAGACTCAAACTGAAATAACTTATAAGAATATTGGCATCCAAATTGCACTAATTCTTCAATGAAATTAGTTATAACATGAAAAAATTTGAAAAGTAAATCAAATACAATATGCAAACTCCTAATGCAAATTTTTCCTTTTATTACAAAGACTTGTAACTATCATACCCTACTCAAGAAAATAAGCAGACGAAAATGCAACTAATCAACCTAACCTCAAACAAGCAAACAACTGAAAAAGAAAAACGACCTAGAATGTTTTTTTTTTTCTTTTTCCGATGATGAAGAAAGCTAAATTAAATAAAGAACTTTTTCAACTACAAAGTTAATTCACATAGGCACTGGAAGGAAAACAAGCAAAGTTGCAACAACTATGTGAGAGGGGAAGGGATGGAAATGAGAAAAGATCATTCCCAAGATGCACCCATGCCTTATGTAAAGGTAACAAGTGTGTACTCGCGTCTTTCCTTAGGTAAACATGTGAGTTATTTCTATATCATTAAAGGAAATAAGAGAGTGTGTCCTTTAAGAGGATAAAATCTTCAAGAAACTCTTATAGATTGACCTATGAGACTACAAGCAAGCAATACTGACTAAAAGATTACAAAAATAATCTAAACCTAAGCTAATAAAGAAACTAAGAAAACCCTGTTGAGAATAACTATAGGAGTTATCCCCAACGGAGTCACCAAATTTATTATCAAAATAAACCTTCTTATAGCTAGGGCTAACTGTAATAGAGAAAATTCAATGAACAATGTTAATCCTTCCTAAAAATATTCTAAGATATTATTTCAATAACTACCAGGTAATTATAAGAGGTCTTACCCAATTCTGATGATTGATTGGAGACGTTCCTTATCAATTGTCCTTCCTCCAAGTGTCCTAGCTCTTACTTCAAATTGCAAACCTGCGCACATAGAAAAAGGAAACCTTCCTTAAGACCATTGGAAAAATGAAAATGAATACAAAATAACTACTTGAACCAACTTAATCAGGAAAATTAGTTCATTGGATGAATACTGAAAGGAGATTGAATTCAACATAAACAACTCAAAATTTAGGGGAGGGATAGAAGAGAGATCTTGATTTTATTATTAAGAACAACAATACAAAATCATGTACCTAATTATGTTGTCGACACTATCTGTAACCATCATCTAGATTCCTCCAATCATGGGCCACTCAGCACCACAACACCTTTAACATTCTTATCCTCATTAATATGAGGAATATCAAGGGATTTTATGCCTCACTAATGTGAATGGGAAATAAACTTTGGGAAGCAGGGGTTTCTTGAGAAATGCAGGTCATTAAAACCTCAGGAATACAATGTCTTGTCTACTTGGGGCTAGATGACTACTTTGGCATTATAATAGTTCTTGTACCTCCATCCTTCCTTTAGGTCTCTTTTTACCATTTCAAGATGGTTGAAACCATTTTTTTATGGGTTTTAGGGAGTTATAGAGATAGTTTTCCCGTAAACCCCTCTTAGGAGTGCGCAATTTTTACGTTTTTTTACATTTTTTTGGTACATTATAATGCAATCATGTCTTTCCTGAAGGAAAAGGGAAAGTACTCTCACCTTTATTGAGCAGAAGTAGTGAGTGGATTGCAAGGAAGGTATTTTGGAAGAGTTTTAGGAGAGATTATGCAACAAAAAAGGGGATATGAAGGGATAATGGTCAATCAAATGCATCTCAACTACTGAGGTGGAAAACGATGCTACAACATTTGGTCTCACTGGAATCAATGTACCAAGCATATTTGAAAATCTCAATCATAACAAGCAATGATTTTTTTAACAATAGCAAGTAGGTTTTTTATTTAATAAAAAACAGTGGCTGAGCCACAAAAGGTTTACAACTTAAAAGCCTGAAAGCAAAATAGATCTTTCCTTGAGCCAAAAAACTAACAACCTGTAGAGACACAACAGGCTTAGACAGTCTTGCGCTGAAGTTTACACCTAACAGCAACCAAACGCTGGAATCCAGAGCCCGAGCAACTTAATTAACATCCGCAGATGTCTTCATCTGATCTCCCTTGCACCTATGGTGCCCTTCAGAAAGCTTACGCACCTCAGTCTTTTCCTTGAGGATCCTGGCATGCAGAGTGTCTGTTATCTCAGTCATCCTAGTTTCCTTCTCCTCCAGACGGATTCCCTCACGTTCCTTTGGCTTCTGAGGAGTTTGGACACGGCGACGGACCCTTCTACGGATATATGTAATCCCGTCCTCCGTTCCTGCCCATGAGTCCTGAGAGGAGGCACCGAAGCCTTCAGAGGGTGCCATATAACCGCTCAAACCATTGCTCAACAACCTATGCAAATGTATTAACATATTCCTCCTGAAAAGTATTCGTTCCACATTCAGAACTCCCCTAGGAGAGCTCAGATCGCTCCTGAGATCATTTGAGGCAATGCGCCTAGGGAAAAAGACACAGACTAAGAGAATTATTGATTTTAAGAGATCCCTTGCTTAGGGAGACGGATTCATTAGCAGCTTCATCCGCTATTTCGTTATGAGCGCGAAGAACATGGTAAAAACCAATATCACCGAACTTTGGCAGCAGAGATGTAATGTGTTTCATCACTTGCTTCAGGTGACAGGAGGGCGAAAGATTTCGAGTGATGACCGCTTGAATGATCAATCTAGAGTCCCCCACAACCGTTAGATCAGTAATTCCCAGGTGCGAGACTTGGTTCAAACCTTGCCATAATGCAAGAGCCTCTGCCACATTATTGGTTTCCACTCCTAAGCCCCAGGAAAACTTCCAAATCAAATTTCCTCCGGGATCAAAGAGCCCCCCTCCTGCTCCTGCCTTCCCTGGATTCCCTTTTGAAGCACCATAAAAAACCAACAGGTGTCTTCCTACTTTTTTTTTTCAGATCAGGAATTCAATGCTATTCTTTCTGATTTCCCAAGCCTGCAACTTGGGGTCCTGGCCTGACTCGGAGAGTTTACCTGGGTTCAAGGGAAGGAACCAAGATTCTTCCAAGGAATTGAGAGGGGAACATATGAATTTAGTAGGCTGAGAGCATAGAAAGTCACCCATCAGAGCTTTAATTTTGACCTCTACCTGAGGGGGGCTAGAGCAGATACCTCGGAAAATCCTATTATTTCGTTCAAGCCAAAGTTTCCAGCATATAAATTTTGGCAGAATCAGCCATGAGAGTCCTAAAA
>SNQJ01S0157764.1:16909-31305 GCA_010110895.2 Picea sitchensis
GAGCTTTAATTTTGACCTCTACCTGAGGGGGGCTAGAGCAGATACCTCGGAAAATCCTATTATTTCGTTCAAGCCAAAGTTTCCAGCATATAAATTTTGGCAGAATCAGCCATGAGAGTCCTAAAAAGTCCTTCGAATGAGAGGAAACAGGGGAGGTAAGAGCCCATTTACTAAAAAGAGAGGAGACCTCTTCAAACTGCAAAGAAATTGACCAAGGGGAGGTCATAAGGCCCCAGACTTCTTGGGCGAAGAGGTAGGAGAGAAAAAGATGGGAAGTCATCTCTTCATTAGCCAAACAAAGAGGACATCAGGAAGGGCCTTCCCAACCTTTCCGACACAGAACTTCGGCTGTAAGAGCACTATTATGAGCCAATAACCAAGTAAAATGATCAACTCTGGGAAGGGATTTACTGGACCAGACAAACTTCCAGACCCCTGGAGTGGAGGGCGCATGGGGGATAGCCTTGATGCATTTGTACCCTTCAGCTACTGAATAAAGCCTGGATTTGGATCCCCAACCTCTAGCATCCTTCAGGTGAATATCTAAAGGAGATTTCCCCTGCAAACAATGGAAGAGCAATTCCTGTTCGATTAATAAATGAGACAGACAGTCTGGTATTTCCCATCCTACCCAAAGTTGTTTGTCATCTGAAGTCCATCTGGAAATGGCTGATAACGTAGTTTTCCCGGTACTTGTGAGGTGTCTCCTTATCCCTTCCATTCCTTCCAAGGTCCCAAGTGGGGGATGTACGAGGATGGATTCTTCCCAAATCCTGATTTTCTTACCATTTCCCGAAGACCAAGTAAGAGCTTGAGAGAAGAAGGTCAAAGCTTTCGAACAAAGGGAGAACAAGGGAGACCCCTTAACCACTTTCAGACTCTTATCCAAACATCGAAGTCTTGATCCAGAAAAATATTTCTTCCAGAGCGCCTGCTTACTCCAGGTTGAATTCCCGGTGACCATATTCCATGGTAGCTTTGCTCCCAGTGCTAAATTTTGAGCACGAAGGTCTCGCAGCTGCAGCCCACCTTCCAGCAAGGGAGTTGTGACCTTTGTCCACTTAACCAGAGGGAGTCTATTTTCATTATGATTCCCCCCTTTCCACAGGAATTTCAGGGAGTTGTGACCTTTGTCCAATTAACCAGAGAGAGTCGATTTTCATTATGTTTCCCCCCTTTCCACAGGAATCTCCGTAGGAGCACTTCAATTTTGCCAAGAACTGTGCTTGGGGATAGAAGAAGAGAGCCTTGAAAGACTGGCATAATAGCTAGAACGGATTTAAGGAGCACATTTTTCCCTGTTAAGTTCAGCCAAGATGCTCCCATGCTTTGATTTTTGCTTGCAGTTTTTCAATCAGCGGGCCCCAACTGGAGATTTTCGATTTTGCATTGAATATTGGGATTCCCAAATAAGTGAAGTTTGTCCATAGGTAATTTTACCTTCAATTTTCAGAATTCGAGCCAGTTTATGCAATTCAATCAGGGAGCAATTCCAGTTATATATTTTGCTCTTGGAATAGTTAATTGGGCTTCCTGAAGCATCTTGATAGTTGTCCAGAACCGATTTGAACTTTTTTTTGCCACATTTGGGCTCGCTCCTTCAAGGAGAAGAGTGTCGTCAGCAAACTTGGTGTGATTAACTTCTTTGACCCCCCTGACGATCCTTAGTCCTATCAGACCTTGATGGGTTCTATTGTGTTCCAATTGAAAGCTAAGAGCATCGGCTTGAATAGCATACAACAATGGAGAAAGGGGACACCCTTGGCGTAGACCCCTCGAGCCCTGGAAAAATTCACCTGCTCTTCCATTTACTGTGGGCTTATCCGGTATGCCAGCTTTATACAAGCTTTCTTTAACCCAAGAGAGAACTCCATGTTCAAAACTAAATTCCTCATTACTCCGGGAACAAAAGGTATGTTTAAACCCTCACAAAGGCATTAGTCAACCTTAATTTAATTACCATGCCTTTCTCCTTTCTGTTGATGCTAGAGTGAATAGCTTCCTGAACAAGGACAATATTGTCTGAAATATGCCTTCCTTGGATAAATCCTCCCTGGTTCTCAGGAATAATGCCCGACAAAACAACTTTCAACCTGTTGGATAGAACCTTCGTGATAAATTTATATCCAATGTTGCAAAGGGAAAACGGACAAATCTTTGCAAAGGAGGTGGCATCTTTCTCTTTAGGAATGAGGGCAAGAAAGGAGGAATTAGTTCCTCCTCCAATTTATTGCATGATTGAGACTTCTTGACCATTTTCAAAAGATCCCTATGGATGATGGGCCAACAAGAGATGAGAAATCGGGCAGTAAACCCATCTGGCCTGGGTGATTTATCGAGGCTCATACCTTCAACAACATATTTGACTTCTTCCAGAGAGACAGGACGCATAAGAAGAGCATTGGAATGGGCTGAAACTAGAGAAGGGGTATGATCTAAAATTGCCATATTGTTGAGATTTAATTCAGGAGATGACTCCATATATATCTCCTTAAAGTGATTATGAGCTGCTTTTTTAATTTCATAAAAGGCAGTGAGCTGATTTCCCAAATGATCAATCTTAGGAACAAAATTAAAATGCTTTCTTATCTCAACCTTTCAGAAAAACTTGTATTTCCTCGTCTCCTCTGGCACCTTAACCTATTTCTTGATTTGATTTTCCAATAAATTTCTTCGAATTTGCAGGCATCATGCAATTTATTGTGAAGAAGTAATTTTTTATCCTTCGTAGGTTGGTCCAAATAACCTTCCGATATGAAATGAAAATCTTCCAATCCTTCTCAACTTCAAGCCTTTGCTGCTTTGGCATCTTATGTTGTTTAGCCCAATCTTTCAAAGAATTTTTCAAGATTCGTAGCTTTTCTTCCCATACATGGAAAGTTGACCCTCTAACATTAGTGCTCCAAGCTAGAGCTACAATGTCATAGAAACCATCCATAGAGATCCAAGAGGGATTGAATCTAAAAGGAATAGGCCCCATTATTTTATCTTTGACAAAGGAGAGCACTATAGGCTTATGATCAGAAGCACTGAAAGCTATAATAGAAGAAACAGGATCCATCCCTTGAAGATGAAGGGACTGTTGGACCAAAAAACCGATCAAGACGGGCAACAATATGTCCTAGGCCCAAATTTCTCTATTTGTCCAAGCATAACCTTTAACATGCTTAATATCCTCCAGATCCCAGTTAGTTATAAGATCTTCAACCCACTCCCTAGATCTAGATATCTAATCACATTTTCCTCCTCTTTTTCCAGTATTAAAGCGTTGCTAAGATCACCTCGCTACTATATAATTATCGAGATGAGAGTTTACTATATGATCGTTTAGGGAATTCCAACAATATTGTTTCTCGGAGAGAGCTATAGGAGAATACACATTAAAAATACTTAACCTGAGATTAGATTCTTTAAATAGAATTTCAGTAAAAATCCAATGAATATTTGTTATCGAGCTTACTAATTCAACCTTAGAGGGGTCCCCAGAGCGTTGCCAAACCTCCTAACGCTCCTCGAGAACTGACCGCTATACATTTTGCATTAGACCAGAATGACTGAGCAACCTGGAGGAGAGATTTCTCTTCCATTTTTGTCTCTTGGATAAGGAGGATATGAGGCATCGATATTCTGATAAGATCTTTCATAGATAACGTTTTTTGATTTGCTTCCTAGCCCCCCTACAATTCCATGAGACGATCTGCATTATTTACCTTTTGGATCGGACGCTGCCCCTCTCGCAACGTTTCCCTGATGTCTGGTATTTCTGGAATTCAGGTGTTTTTCAATAGTAGATTGTACTCTAGCTAGCTTATCTCGATAAGCAAATAGTTTCTTCTTTGTTTGTTTTCCTTCCTCTTCGGTCCTTCTTAACTGAATTTGTTTGATCTATGTCCTTTTCTTCCGTATCATCCCCTCCTCCGATCCTTCTTCAGATGCCATTTCCACATGAGGGTTCTCCTTATCTTGCTGATCTAAGGATTTCTCATTCATGGTTCCTTTATCTTGAAATTCTTCACCCAGAGGATTGGCAGATGATGGAGGTATTTCTCCTTCTTCAATCGCCTTGTTTGGTGTTTCTTGTTCTTCAAGGGCTGTAAAGCTATTCCTGAATTTTGAAATTTGGATTTCCTTCTGATTTTTTAGAGGACTTAGGGTCCTTCGAGGGAGGAGCATTGGCTTGGGGTTCAGACTTTGTATTCTTCTTTGCTTACTGCTTCTTTCATTTGTTGCCACCTTCCTCCTCATCTTTTTCCCCGCCTTCTAGCTCCCTGTGAATTGGGGCAGCGGCCTTTGAAAGTGACTGTCTATTCATGGCAGTGCCTACACTTAAAGGGCAGTTGTTCGTAGTCCAGTTGCTGGTAATGTTGCCATCCTTTAACCGTAAGCTTGATTGCCTCTGGTAAACCTGCCTCCAAATCTACTTCAACACAGATTCAGGCAAAGGAATATTGTCCTTTAGGGTCAGCTTGATCAATATATTTACCAAGCCCATTTCCCATGGCTTTGAGAGATTCCTCTCCCCAACAGTGCATGGGGAGGTTTGGTAAACGAACCCAAACTGGAACAGCTTTGGGGATATCCTTATTCGGGTCAAAATCAGGGTCCATCTGTTCAAATAGAGCCCATGTGGCCCCATAAAGTAAGGACCACTTCAGAAAATCAGATCCCTGTCAGATTTCGAGACAAAATCGAACAGAAAGTACCCTCGTCCGATCGCATAGCATGAGACTCCTTGGGATATCAGAGGTCTCCAGTTATTCTGAACCCAGGCGTCAGTGGAACGGGGAGTCGGCCAGAGACCAGTAAATTGTCCTATTAGGGCACGATCCGCCAAAGATACGGCCAACTGGATAGGTTTCTCCGAAGGCAAAGCGATTTCTGGAATGGCATCTAATTTTTTAACAAATTTCGGCGGTGGGTCAGAGACTTTCTTCTTTCCATGGGCATTCACCAGGCGGGCGAAGGCAACTTCTTCATCGGATGGAGGGGGAGGATCCGTCGCTCCTCCACCCACAGAGCTCATCTCCGTTGGCTTCCGCTCAAACCCTAGCGGAGATCACCCCGAGTTCGATTTCCAAAGGGGAGAGGGATTTCCGTTGGCCAATCGTTGCGCGCTCCGGAACCATTGAATAATCATAAAAAGCAATGTTATCGATGCACCTTTATTAATATTCTCATCTAAGTTATTCTTCCTTGTCACATTAGATGAATGATTCTCTTTTTTTTTTTCTTTTTTCGATGAAATGCACATCCCGAGGAAACCCGTCAAACACTTCCCCTCATTTTCAGGATGGTACTCAAGGTAAACCA
Organism: Picea sitchensis; assembly: GCA_010110895.2. NCBI lineage: Eukaryota > Viridiplantae > Streptophyta > Pinopsida > Pinales > Pinaceae > Picea > Picea sitchensis. The sequence goes on from SNQJ01S0157764.1 coordinate 22,220, forward strand.
TTTAGTTCTAATTTTGAAAACCTAACCTAGTAAGGACATAGAGTTATGCCCAAAATATTCACAAAGGAATCCATCTTAGGGACTTGACCCCACGACCTCCTACTTGTAATTCATGACATTCAACCACTTGAGCTAACCCACCAGGCTAATGCTTCTCATTTTTATCACACTTATTATTGTGGTAGCCTCATACATAATGTCCTTATTTGTTATAAAAATAAAACACAACATTATTTCTCCAATATTTCTCAATATTATATGAATTTTATTCATCAAAATTCATATTCTCAAATCTCTTACCTTGACCTTTCTTCTTCAATGTCTTCACAGTAAGTGCTTGATCAAAACTTCTACTTCTAAATATATTCAAGCATTGTTATTCTTGAAGTAACATACCTCCAATGTCATCAACTGATATTATTTGATTTCTCCCTAAACCATTTAAATTAGATACAAAAGGTTGAAATGCTTCTATCAACCCATTGATTACCTAAGAAACTAAGCCCTTTAGGTCCATTGTTTCAACAACAAAAACTAGTTGGTCTCTCACATCTTGTATGTGGATCACATAATCAATGATGGTCTCATTCTCACCAAGCTTCAATTTTTTCAAGGTGTCATACATATTTTTCATTTCCATCCATACAGTATGTGAACCCTTTAGGTACCCAATTTTAGGAATGATATGATATTTTGAAGTAGATTTTACGATATATTGTGTGTCTTCATAACATGCCTCAAAACTCACTAAATAAATAGTATAAATAGGATGTAGTTCCTTATCTTTTGCAATCTTCAATCGTGTTTTCTTCACAAACAAATTATCTATTTGGAATTTGAAAATAGAGTATTTTTTTCCATCCAACTTTATGTTTGGCAAGGGAATGCTTCAAGAATTCAATGTCATTCTCGTCCTTTCTTAATAATCTCCAAAATACCTTTACTTTGATATAGATCTACAAAATTCCAGGATCATATCAAACTAAGCTCCAATACCATGTTGGAAAGGATGAATAGTTGTATGTGATTTTTGTAGAAACCCCAATCCTTTACACAATAGGCCTACCAAGTGTCATGCACTATAATAAATTCTCCCAACCTTAATAAATAACTCATCTTTGATACTAGTTTATTTCCAGGTTACACAACCTATTCAACTAAGCACAACATAACAAGTTCCTCTTACATACTTGAAATTACAATGCACACACACTATTTCATAATGAAGAACACCAAAGAATGTTAACAAGATCCATGTAGGTAGGTTAATGGATTTATCATAAGGACTAATGTTTCTTATGAACTTTGGCTAACCTTGTCTTATACTTTGTTTTGTTTTGGATGGCCCTGACATGGTTCTTTGAGGTACATCATGGAATTGTACCCGGGATGTTGTGCCTTTATTGCAAGACCTTAGCACATGTGATGGAGAGCAGTGTGTCATCGAATGACCCGCCACCCTCATATATAAACTCTCACATCCTTGGAACCTTGGATGATGGACAAATGGGCTTGGTATGAGCATATTCAACCATCATGGCACACATATGGGCTTGAATCCCACTAGCTGGGAAAAGTACTTTAGATCTTATCTACCCACTGGATCAGGGATGTTGCAACAACAAACAACTAAATACCTTGAAGATATGAGATGCAACTCTCTCCATCCTGGACACAACACTTAGATTGTGGACGTTGGCACTATTTTGATGATGACGTCATCTTCTAGTGTTTGATGCAACTAGGGTTTGGTGGACACATAGGGTACTGATGATGGTTGGCATGATTTTGAGTGGGGAAAGACATGATTTCCCCCCAATCCACTCCATATTAGTTCCATGTGGCCTTTGTAGGACCTCTCCTTCCCTAAGGAGGCTTGACGTCTCACACCATTGTGAGAGCTACTTTTGAAATTTTCAGCCCCTTAGGGGTTATTGGTCTTTCTATCTCATGCACTATGCTTGGAATGGATCTCTTGTGGGTGGTTTGCTAATTTTGGATGGATATTTATGAAATTAGAGTTAAATGCTCATGGTTTCTTGGATGAAGTAAGTAAATTTCTGCAATTCTATGTTATATTGTTGATGTTTATGTTGAAATTGTTATTTTGTTACAAGAATCCTTGTTTATGAAACCCTAAGAGAGCAACATAAGTGCTTCTTCCTGTCATAAATTTTTATTTTTCCAAAATTTGTGAATATTTCCTTGCTAGATTAGAAGCCTAAATCCCTAAAGTGCTAGCACTTTAGAATTTAATCCCTAGACAATTGATCTTTGACCTAGTTGAAGCTACAAGAAGGGATAAATGATTTCTAGGGCCCAAAAGTGCTTGCACTCTAGAATTCCTTCTCCTCGAAGTCTAAATCCTAAGGACCAAATGTGCTTGCACCTTAGGTTTTAGACTCTACTGTAACATCCAATTCCTTTGATCACATTTTCATAACACTGATTATTCTTTGAGGACACTTGTGTGCAAGTGATCCGGCTAAACATGGTACATTATGATTATTTGATTTGGTTTATGAGTTTATGCTATGATTGAATTTTGAAATTTTGATATGTTATTAATATGGATGTATAGAATTGATAGGTAGTATGATGAGGTTTTATGAGTGTGTAGGAAACGTGACATGATGAGGATGCAGATGGCATCGAAATAATTCCTTGGACTCTGGATTGAGTCAGGGAGTGGCTATTGACTTTGATTATGAGCCTTGTTTTATCACTCATGTATTATGATGATTTAATTTATGGATTTAATGTATAAGAGTTATTAATATTATCGTTGTCCGTGGATGCATGCATGGTGACACTTGCTAATCTGACTCACATATGGAGTAAAGGGGTCATCCAGATATATCAGATAGATGAGGGAGAGGCGTGGCATCATCCTTGTCACAACCTACTAGCACTTTCGTCATGACCTGAACTGAAGGTTAACAATTACCTTGTTCTCCAAAGGTACACAATGTCGTGAGGGAATAATGGGACAATCACTCACGAGGATTTTTTAGGGGCGTACAATAAGGCAGATTCTTTATTCCTCAATAAGCCCTTATTCTCACACAAGGTCGACAAGTGGAGTATTGACTCCAAACATCATGCAACTTCCAAACTAATTAAAATGGAGAGTGGCACCCTTGGAGCACGTAGGTACGTCTTGAAGGGCACGTCGCATGAATAAATTAAGGTGTTAGTAAAAATCTAGAATACCTTAGCGAATAAAATAAATACTTAGAACTACTAGAAAAGAGAATATGAATTTATATAAATTATATTAATTTATGAACGGGAACATAATAAAAACCAAATTCTAAATGTATATGCCTAAACAAGTCACAAAAGTGAGTTAACGGAAATTTAGACTAATAAAAACTAGTAAAGGGAGAATAAGAATAAAAATTAAAATACATGTGCATTATGTGTGCATGAAATTAATAAAAGAATTTTTCAATTAAAAGGAATTATTTTATGAGAGAATGGGTTGTCAACATATAGTTAGAATCCTAAGTCAATCTAGACTCCAGAGCCTAACTAAGAGAAGAGTCCTAATCAAAATCCAACTGTAAATTAGTGAGAAGACACAATAAAAGAGAAATTGGGGAACTAAGGGACAACTAGGAGAAAATCTAGGAACTAATTAAGGAGGTGAGGGAAAATTCAAATTTATTTAAATTAAAAAGAAGTAAAACATGTGCAACTTGGGGAAAGTGTGACATGTGTTGGGCGTGAATAATCTCTTAGTTAATTATTAAAAATTATCAAATTATGCATGAAATGACAACTATCAAGGTGAAAATTCTTTTAAAAAGAATGGAAAGGTAGGAGAAAAGGGAAGCTATTGTTGGATGACTAAAATGCTGTAAAATTTTCATATGAATGGTTTACTTGTGTGTGTTGGGTTGCAAGCTTTGCATAGAGGTGGAAGCCTCTCCTTGCGGGGGAAAGCTTGAGATATAGTTTTTTGGTGTGTGACTCATTTGTAGCTCGGGGGGCTAAGGGGGAAGAAGAGTACCCCTAGCATTGGCTGGGAGTTACCGGTGAAGTCTTTGGATTAACATGCGGAAGCAAAGAAGACATGCACAAGTATTGAACTTGAAGATCATTTATGCATATTATCACACTTCGGGTTACAGTTTTTAAACTTTGTTGTTTCACTGATTAAGAAGAACTCTCATGGTACTAGAATAGTCTCCAGATATTGTTCAAATTTTATATAGTATATAAATTGATGCTGATTATATTCGATGTTGTATATTTAGGTTTGTCAAAATATATCAGCCAGAATTACTATAAGAATGACACTCGATATTCATTATGTAAATTGTTGTTTTGTGAATAGTACAGTGAAGAAAATTATGTTAGGGATTTAATGTTAAATTGTATACTTGAACGTATGGAAGAACCTCTCGATATTGGATAACATTGATTATATGTATAAATTATGTCTTACTGTGTATGGGGTTTATGTGGATTGTGTATGGGGTTTATGTGGATTGGATGTTATTGAGATGGTAAATAAAATAAAATAAACCTTCTGAAAATTTTAGCTTATACATACTCGATGAATTCTTATATTTTGTTCCATGATTAAATTTCATTGTTTGTCCACTAGTGAAACGATATTTTTTCGTACATGAATCAATCACCAATAGGCGCCCATATATCCTAGGTGTGCGAATCTCTAGTTGATTTGTTATTCTCCGTTAAAAAAAAGATTTCCTTTAATGACTTAACCAAAGATTTAAAAAAAAAAATGATCCATAACTAAGTAACATAATACCTGTATGTTCTCTAAATTTGCAAATAGCATTTCCTTGAAAGTTTTACATTTGAATATTTTCTTAGGTCAACAAATTATGAACAACAGATCGATGTTGAGCAATCATTCCGCAATAAATTCTTGATTGTCGTGGCGAACTTCAAGTTCACGAAAATCACTCTAAATTCACACTAAATAATTAAATTTGCGATGGTCACTTGATGTTCACGACATAATAGGTATATCTTATAGATTATATAAATAAGCTTTATTAAATAACTATTAATATTTGTATATTAATAACTTAGTCTAAAGTTAATAGTTCCATTTTAATCTTGATATTAATAGTCATTTATTAATATTTAAAAGGCATAATTATTAATAGGTATATATTAATAGTTTGGATATATTTAATAGCGATAACTTGATCGCTTCTTTAATGTTAATAGCTTAAATATTGAGTAACGATTTAAATAAAGAATGGTATGTTAATAGTTTCACTTAATGGGTTTATTTTTATTTTTAATGATTATGGTAATCATTGTAGGAAGATAATTTGCAACTTGCACATTTTACATGCTAAGGAATCACGCAAGTTGCACAAACCAATTAAAACGAATAAAATATAATTTTCGATTTTACATTTATAGCATTGTATTTTATATTTAGCACTTGGTGTATAACTTTATTATATCTTTAATATGTCGAATTTAGTTGCGTAAATTTCAAGTTACTCTCATTATCTAATTAAATAGTTACATTCTTGGTGTTGATTAATCTTGACGTTTAAGATAAGAGGGTCCTTACATCTATGTCTTGATTTGATTAGTTCAACCTTCAAGATTGGATGTATTTGAGACTCCATAGCCCTAAAATGGTAAAGACACTAATCTAGAAGCAACTCTTGTGGTGTAAGTGATTGATAAAACCTCTTTTCTAAAGCTCTTAAGTGTTCTACTAACCCTAACTCTAGCAAAACCACTATATTGTTTGTTGCTATTATAAGAGTTTTCTACATCCATCCTAAATTGCATTAATTTGTTGCATACACTCATCTAAAAGTGGACTAACTTGTTCATAAATCTCTTCTAGCAATTGGATAATCTTGTGCTTGATGAATGCTTACTTTTCATGTTAAATTGCTACATTTTGAGCACTTTATCTTTCTTCTGTTGCAAAATACTTATTGTTGTTATAAGACTGGTTTACTACTGTAATTTGCAACATCCTTAGCTAACTAACTTGTCTAGTGTCTAAAAGAGGCCCTTATTGCAAACTTTGTCTTGGGAGTTGTCATATATATGTTGCAAAGTGTTCTTGTTCTGGGTAGGTACAACAAACTATATCACAACATCTATTTCCTAAACTTGGACCAACCAATCGGTGATCAAGATGGGGGGTGATATGCTTGGCTACTAAACTTGGTATTTGATCCCTTGAGGTCACCAGGGAAGCCTCCCTTATGGTGGACCTCTTTCATCACTAAAACGAGGAAATATCCTACTAAGGTGATAGTGGTAGTTTCTTCCATAGTTACACAAGATTTGGGGATCTTGTTGGGATTTGCACAAGCACAAATCCCGTGATAACATTTTGACACCATTGCCAAGGACGATTGAGTTATTCTCCTCATGACATATCTTTGGTAAACTTTCCCAAAGCCCTTATCTTACAAGTTTACCTGTCGACTCCACTGAGGGTAGTTCCCTCACCTTCATTTGATGATCCTTTTGGAAGAATCATTTGGTGACTCCACTAATGAGAACCCATACTGGACGTCATTATAAAAATAAACCCATTTCCCCCATGGCTCATCTGAAATGGAAATCCAACAATATTTTCAAACCCTTAGACATGAGTAGAATCTGTGGTTTTCCCCATGACATACCTAAAGGTGCTTGTTCCTAGCTATGTAAATTCTCTTGTAATGATGATACCAAAGTCAAATATCACTTAAGTAGATTCTATGACGAGTATGTGACACATGAAATAAACCCCCAACACTCATACATGATCACAAGGCTCTTCGATGTCTCATTGGTAGGGGAAGTTAGGGTGTGGTACGACAACCTCCCAAGCAAGAGTATACAGATCTAGGAAGACTTTGAGAATGCTTTCGTAAGGATATGGGGTGATAGAAAGGATCCAAATTTCCTTTTTCTTTTAATTTGACAAAATCCTAAAATATGAGCAAGAGCCTATGAGAGAATTCAATGCAAGATTTGATGCCTTAGTAGAATAATTTCCTCTCAACATCAGACCTATAGAAGGTATTACTTTAGTTTAGTATCTAAATATTTTCCAAGGGAAGTTTTGATTATTGTTGAAGAACAAGTTCCTTGAAACCCTTAAGGAGGAACACGATTTTGCATCCCAAATATAAACCAATATGAGTTCGTACAAGTTTGATGTCCCTCCCATGGAAAATGCTCTTGAGAAAAAGATTACAATCCTTGCACAATCACACATGACCCTCATGACTAAGGTAAATGCCCTAGATGAAATATGTTCCCTTGATCAACAAGACATGGGTGATATTGCATGGGTTGGTACCTCTCATGAAGAACCATGCCCCATCACTAAAATAAAATGGCACACCGAAAATGTGAATATTGCTAGGGAAACCAAAATATAAATCCAAGCACTCATGAGTGAGAAATTGGAAGATGAAGATGAATCCCTTGATAAGGAAACCAACTTTTCTATGCCAACCATCGCCAAGGGAGATAGTGATGAGTTGGAAGTTTCCAACCCTAATGACCTTCCATCCTCATTAATTTCCGATGAAGAAGACTCAAGAGGAAAAGATGGGCACCCCATACCTTCACAAGATCCTAGCATTGAAGAATCTCAAGATGAAGAGGATCTTCCTATAGTGCTCCATTCTTAAAATATTGGTAGGAAGAAGGGAAATCATGCACCCTTCATCATCTCTCTCATAGTGAACAAGTTCACCCTCCATAATTGCATGTTAGATTCGGGTTCCTCCACGAATATGATGCCCTTAAGAGTGATAAAACAAATTGGCCTGGAAATTTCATGAAATTCTTGAAATATGTGTGGAGTGGACTCTTGACCTATCAAGGTTTGTGGCCTTATCAAGGACCTTAAGGTTAGCTTGGTCACCTTTCCCTACATTTCCCCTATCACGAATGTTGTAATGATTGATATACCAGATGTTTGGCGAATGCTATTATATAGAGAATGGGAAACAACATTTGGGGGTAGCCTTTAGATTGACTTATCATATGCTACCATCCCTCAACCTGAAGGTGATTTCATCACCTTCTACAGAGAACATATCATAAGGTACCAAGTTGAGTCCCCAAAAGGTCCCATGGATGAAGTGTTTTACTTAGATGAAAAAATGGGGAATTTCTATGCCATTGATCCTACACTCCATATTAAACAATGTCAAGATACTAGTGGGATATGGACTTCATATTTTGACGGTGATCACTCTAGCTCTGGTTCATGGGTTGGGATTGTACTCATAGCTTCCTCCAAGGATGCCACATATTTCTCATATAGACTTGAGTATGACAATACAAACAATGTTTCCAAGAACGAAGATTTTCTCATAGGACTCAACCTAGCCCTGGATAGGAATATAAGGCGCTTGAAGGTCATAGGGGATTCTGATCTAATTAGTTCCCAAGTAAATCTAAAGTTTGCTATGAAAAATGAAAGATTGAGGAGATATAGGGATTCAGTGCGAGACACCATAAAGATTTTTGATGACTTTTCAATCGAAGTCATTCCTAGAGAATATAACTATGTCGTTGATACCTTAGTTGTCTCTGCATCCACCCTACAACCTTGTGAAGGGGTCCTTCGGGACTTGTGAAAAATGGAGGTGGTTTTTAGACCATCAGTCCTTAATAACCTAGAGCATTGGCAAGTCTTTGATGATGATGCCCATATACTCATATTTTTGCAAGGTAGTAAATATTTCTCTGATTCCCAAGTAAATTTCCTAGAAAAATCCATGAACTTGGAAGTTATAGACTTGCCTAACAACATTGTCCCAAAGGGATGTGTCCCCTTAGAAAAAATGTTTGATAGACATGACATGTATAAGGGAAAACTTGTTGTAGACCAATTCGATAAGGTTTTAGATTTTAACATAGGCCTAGGGATTGAACCAAGAATGGTAAATATAGGGAAGGGAACCACTAAGGCTGAGAGAGATGGTATACTGGACCTAATTCACCAGTTTAAGGACATATTATTTTGGACTTACGATGACTTGAAACCCTGTAGGAGCGATGTTATTCAACACTCCATCCCTCTTGTAGAAGGATCCAAACCATTCAGACATAAG
>SNQJ01S0157765.1:0-22096 GCA_010110895.2 Picea sitchensis
AACCTATTTTCCTCATTTTTAGGGTTAACCACTTTCCATAATTATAAATTTATCCATTACTTTATCATTTAAATATTCCTTCTTGACTTTGTCACCTCACTTTATCATTTAAATAATCTTCTTTGATTTTGTCACTTCACTTTATTATTTAAATAATCCTTCTTGACTTTGTCACCTTACTTTATCATTCAAATAATAATTTCTTCTTTGCAATCTCTTTGACTTATTTGACCTTTTGGGGCTTCAAGCCAACATATGAGGGTCCTCCAACTTCATAAGGCCATAACTCTCAAACCGTGAGGAGTTATGCGACGTTCCACATACCACCAGAAATGGAATGATATGTACTATCCATATAGAATAGTCTTGCCTTAAAATATATCAAAACTTATACCATTATCCATCAAACAAGCTTGGGTCCATTACCCAAACCTGGGTTCTCCAACTTCTCACGGCCATAACTCTCTAATCGTGAAGAGTTATGTGACGTTACACATACCACCATAAATGGAATGACATGTACTATCCATATAGAATAGTATTACCTTCAAATATATTAAAATGCATACCATTATACATGAAACAACCTTGGGTCCATTAACAAAACCTTTGTGCTACCAGAATTTGTTACTGGACTTTCTCCAAGGGTTGACATTAATCACTAAGGGTTGACATCAATCTACAATATCACTCTCCAATAGTTGATATCAATGAAAACCAACAATTCATACCAACTATCCATCAACCTAATCCAACTATCTGACAAGAACAAGAAATAATAAGGAATAAAACATGAAATCTATCATTCACTCATTTAGATAGGTATAATAACAACATACATTTAGGACAACGTTCCTCTGTTATATTCATTCAATTGGAAATTACATCCATACAGACACTACTTCTGCATAGCTCTCAACTCTTTGCTACAATGGAAATCTACACACTAGATTCAACAACCTTATCTCGACAACAATACAAAGCTTTATACAAAGGGACTCTTCGAGTTCTTCCCTCCAACTACTCTATGCTATCCTATCGAAATAAAATCTTTCAACTACTTAACATTTATTACAATAAATATTTGAGTTAGACAGATAAGAGAGAATGCTCCAGATCTGTACTACAATCCTTCACATTAAAGAAAAATACATTCCCTCATCGATCTTATGTGATGGCTCAACCTCCGATCATTAAAGACGTTCATAACTCAAAATCTTTGTCAGATATCACATTAATACATCAACTTTGGAATTCAAAATATTTCAAAATACACGCTAGTGCACCTGTTAGCATAGGGGTAGACCTAGGGTTCAATGCTTCAACAACGCACCAACAAAACCCTAACTACCATCCCTTTCGGAAACACCTGCGAAGCATGCAATGTCTCACCCTAGGTAGAGGCAGGGGGGGTTATAGGACTCAGGTGTATGCAACCAAGCTAGGACATAGATATGTGATTATAACACTTCTACAAGGTACTTAGGAACAACATGCATCAATCTATTAGTCTTATTCACATCGCAGATCAAAACCTAAGTATAGATCGATGAAGTAACAATGACAACATACACTTCACACTTAGCAACAAAAATTAGATCTAACACATTTAACATAAACAAAGCACTAATCATTCATAGATATTTCTATTACACATAACAATCAATGCACTAAGCAGATCCAGAACATAAACATCATAACACAAAGAAAACCATCAACACAATATTTACGTGGTTCACCCCAGTGTGGGGCTACATCCACCAACTACTTCTTCTTCTTTATTAGGCTTCAATATCTTACATTCTTCTTCTCCTGTGCACTAAGCCTTAGAGCCAAGCTTCACACCTAACAAGTGATCTACGCACTAAGCACCAAATCCACCTTCCAAAAATCATATCAAAGCACAGAGCCAACTCCTCTAACAAGCATAAAGCCTTACATACACAGTCTATTGCATAGAGCAACTCAGAACTACTTGCCTCTTTCACTTAGACAATTACATGCATCACTACTTATACATTACATTCCTTCTTATTTATACTTTTACATCCCTTACAAAAAGGCCTAAGCATGGGTAAACCCATGGGCCGACATCCCCTAAACCCTAATACCCCAAACCCTAGTGAACCCCTTGTTGGGTCCACAAAATAAGTGAGATTCTGTGATCTCAGCTCCGCCTGGGCACTCCATCTTTCACCAGCCTATCGAAGTCCAAAAGTGGTCAAACTAACCAAGATTTCCTCAAAACTTGGTCGAGGATGAACATGGCCCCAACACTCATCTGTGACTCATCTCGAGTCACTCAGATATGGGAAAAGCTACTTTGAAGGCCTCGAGATTAGTTCGTGTTGCCTGAGCTTCCTTCTCAGTGATATCTTGGATCAATATATCTATAATAGGCCCTTCTAGGCACTGTTCCACTATCGCAATCACTTGGTCCAGTTGTGAACCTTGTCCTTTGATCTCTTCAAACACCGCGAAGGCTTCCTCCTGCACCAGTTGTAGCCTCTGTGTGACTTCCATTACTCTGCCCTAGATGGCAGTAATCTGTTGTTGGGCCGCATGTTGTTCTTGTGATATTTTCATTCTCTCGACCGTAGTGAGTGAATTCATCTGCACTTGAACTGTCAATGCTTACTGTTATGCCTCCTGTAGCTGCGCTTCCAACTTCCTAAGTTCTGGGTCTTTCGTGAGGCGTTCGTAGGTCTGGGCACTTATGTTTCTTAGTTGCTTGCATTCTGAGGCAAGGACTTTGATCTTTTCCACTACACTCTTTGTGTATTCCTCCCACTGATCGCATACTTCTTGCAGAGTGCTTGGAACTACTTGGATCTCCAACTTTGTTACCCTTGCTTGAAGCTGCTAGATGGCCTCATCGAGCTTCATCATTTAAACCTTGACTACCTCATGTTCCTCCTATGACAAGCCTGGCATAGAGCGCATAGAGCGAAGTTCTTTTCTCACCACTTCTTTGACTACAGTCTTCTCTGTGAGTAGTTGGTACTTTTCCCTCTGTATCTTCACTTTGTCCTCCTTGAGCATTTCCTAGAACTCATCTTTCTCATTTTCATAAGTGGTTACACAGTACCGCATGACTCATAGTTGTTTCAATATCTCCTCTTTTTCTTTCTTCAGGGCTTCTGCACCCTGTTCCTTTTCTTCTTGGACTCACTGAAGTTGATCCTCTGTTGCATTTTTCAGTCTTCGAATTTGGGCTGGCTCATCCCCCAACTATGAAGTCTCTGACGAGGAAGGCACAATAGGCACTGCACAACTCAATTGAATGGCTCATTGTATTTCCTTCAATTCCTTCTCAGCTCATACATACAACTCTTCTTGCTTCATGCTATATCTCTATAAGAGGTCCTCATATGCATCCTCCATTGCTCCATGGACTAGACTGATGTCATCCTCTGTGAGTGTGGCCTCCATCTGGGGCTTACTAGCACGAGTATTCTTTCTTGCTAAGGGTTTCTGTGGAGAAACCTTCCTCTTCTTCGATGTTTATGTCTCGACAGGGGATCCTTCAGCAGTGTAGCTTTCCCTTATCCTTGTTTTTCTCCTTCATCCCCTCCTACTTCTTGATTTACTTCATCTCCTCGTCCTCCTGCAGGAGAGCCAGATCCATTTTCTTTTGAGGCAATGTCTTCCTCATAAGTCTATACATCCTGGAGTTCCTCCTTTTTATTTTTCTTCTTCACACTGGTCTGTCCTGCATGCTCGAACCGGGTAACCAAGGGGCTTCTGATGATGTCAGGGTCAAAGATTTCTACATCATCAACCAATACAAGGAACTCTGCTGGCCACTCCTTCATGATCTTCTCCATGTATTCATCGGTTAGCTTATAGTAATACTGTAGCTCTTCCTTGCTCTCATCCTTACACACAGTGATATAAATAAAATGTGGATCTGCACAGAACTTAGCTAGTGGTCTGTACTGGTGCAAGGTATGTGGTGTCATGTGCAGGAATGACTTGATGGAAACCTTCCGTTGTTGATAGTAGGCATGGAATACTGTATTCGACTGCCATTGATTTGACATATCATTCGTGTACCATAAGGTGGAGAACCTCGCAGCCAATGGCTTCAATGATTCAATCTCTAGAAAAGCTTCTCCCTCTGACATTTTCTAAGTGACAAATGCAATCAACACAAGCAACCAACTAAAATGGAACTTGTATCCCTGATCATGTGCTTCATGACAGTCTTTATCGAGCTTGTTGATGAGGTAGCTCACCCAATTCATCTACATCCCCTCCACAAATTTCCCTGCGAGGTCCACCATGAACCCGCTGACCTGCTTGGGGCGATTCTTTCTAACAAGCTTGATAGCTATGAGTTGGCAAGATAGGTACACTGTGCCATCCTGGATGGAGGCTACCTTGTAGCCTCACTTTCCCTTTTCAACTTCGTTGTACGCTTCCTTAATGCGTTGTTCTAGGTAGAGTGCCAGGTAGAGATCTGAGGTCTTCCCTGGGTAGAACTGTTGAGGGTCAGGTCACTACATGCTCAGTCCTATGATCAGGTGGATCAACGTCGGATCCACAATAATGCGCCTATCAAGCCACATATATCCTCCATGATAGCACAACAAGAGTAGTTTAATGCAAATATTAACCTCCTGATGTCAGCCAAAATGAGGGATCTTCATGACATTCAGTATTGTGGACTGCACGAGCTCCTTAATCCAAGGCTGGGAGACTATGTGAGGCTTCTTCCCAATCATCTTCATCAAATATCTAAGGGGAAAAAGCATCGTGTGGTTCTTTTTGTCTCCAAGGTTAAAGTCATTGTTCTTCAAGGATGGGATCTATCCCAACTAGCTTCCAACTATGCGTATCCCCTTCGGGATGTACGCGCTGATCAAAGTGTACTTGAAGTCCCATGGAATGTTCTTGCGGTTAACCACGCCAGCCAAAGGTGGGATATAATCCGGTAAGACTGACGAGATTTGCTTCGCATTAGCCAGATCATCTCGATGCTTACTTCACTTCTCAGTAGCGGGGTTGACACGGCCTGAACGATGTATAGTCGAGGGGGAAGCCTGTAGTCCCCTGGTTGACGATTCCTTTACTCCCTCAGAAATAGATTTATCAGCCATAAACTTCTTCAGAACCACTTCGACGGATTTCTCTAGCGCAGTGCGCTCGACCTTCTCACTGTTAACAAATAGGTCGGGGTAGGTGAATGGATAGCATGGTAAAAAATAGATGGCGAGGTTTGATAGCACATCTCAACACACACAATCACTTCGTTTCTTGTCTTAGATAATCATGGGTAGAAAAAAGTGGTCCCGGTGCAGTGTCCGATGGGTTAAATAAGTGAGCGTCATAACGGGTTACTCCAACAGGCAAGAATGCCTCAATCAATGTGAATCTGTCCATTATGGTGCGGTCTCAACATATAACAGTGATATATCTACCCATAAATGCATTTCCTAGCCATTTCAGAGTGTCTTTCTAATGGTTGGGGTGCCTCCAATGGTCATATAGCTTCGCCAGGGAGAAGTCCCATTCTGTGCGGTTTTGTTGTTTTGACGAGGTTCAAATCCTGCAAACCTGCTTCCTGCGAAGTTCCAATCTATGAAATCTTCCATTTGTTCTCTGTAACTTGTATCTTTTCCAACTTCACCTTCTTCTTACTGAGATTCCTTTCCTTCTTTCCTATGATCTGAGTTTCTCTAACTATTTATGGATTTCTCTTTCCATTCTTATTCTTATCTTCTCCTAGCGAAGTGACTACACACTGCTGATGTGCTCTCAAAGGGTTTGAATTTAATATCCCTTCCCTTACTAATTCCTGGGTGGATATACTTATTTCTTTCATGGATAGGTCCTTCAAAACTTCTTTCATTCTTTCAACCTCAATAGTTAATTCTCTTGCGTTTTGTTTCTTCGACTCAACTTTTGGTTCTTCTAGTAGGCGATCTACTTTTCTGGCTATGAAATCCCTTAGTTCCTGCTTTTTCTTTTATGTATCTTCTTCCTCTGCTTTCCTTCTGATATGATCCTTCTCGATCCAAGTATTTCCTAACAAAAGTGGAAAATGGGCGTTGCTCTCAACAAACCTAATAACTTCGAATTCCTCTTCTATCGATGTTCCATGGATGATAATAGATACATTAGTAACTCTTCTACATAGGGTTATCATATTTCCTTTAAAAAGGACTATCCTTCCCAATGAAGATACCATAGTGGCCTTTACCAAAATTTCCCAAGTCTCTTCTATCATAATATTCACTTGTGTCTCCTCATCTAGGACACAGTCTATGTCGAAGTGTTCTATTCTTGTATCTATGCGATGTTTTTCTTTCATGATCTCTAGTAAACTAACATCTTTGTGATCGTTCATTGCTTCTTTTAACTGTACCAACATAGTCTGAGATTTTTGTGATTCTTTCTCTTGATGATTCTTTAACATGCTCTTATTCTCTTGACTCATGTTCATCCTTTCAAATTTGGCAATCATCCTTGGACAATCCTCAACTTCATGACCAACAATTTTACAACAAAGACAAATAGGACCTATACCAGGGAATTACTTAGTAAGATGTCCTGGTCTTCTACAGTTATAACATAATGTCAATCCTCTCTTTCTTTTAAATGTTCCCCAACCTTTCCTGTATTGTGCACTAGGATCACAGTGCTGGACCTGCAATCTGCAAAAAATATTTCTAGGTTCATGCATCCACTCATTAGTCCAAAAATTCTTTCTATGCATAAGAATAACATATATTTCTCTATTTCTATAAAAAAAATTCAAATCAACTCTTTCTTCTAACTGTTCCCTAGCTTTCAGACTAAGACAAAATCTATCAAACATACCTAAATTCATGCTTTCGAAACACAAATTTCCACTTATCTTACACTATCAAAGCCCAAATCTTTACTTCTTTCAAGATATTACCTCTTTTCTTTAGATCAGGTATCTTTCTTAGCACAGAGCTTCACAAGTCAAGTAGAGTATTGCACACTACAAAAACAGATCTACGCATAGAGCTTCTCTTTTCTTCAGTTCCCAACAATCATAGTTTCAGGTCCCAACAATAGAACCATTTGTTGTCATAGGGGTAGACCTAGGGTTCAACTCTTCAACAACTCACCAAAAAAACCCTAACTATTGGCCCTTTCGGCAACACCTGCGAAGAAGGGGAAATCTCACCCAAGGTAGAGGCAGGGGGGTTAGAGGACTCAGGTGTCTGTAACCAAGTTGGGACATAGATCTATGATTATAACACTTCTACAGAGTAATTAGGAACAACTTGCATCAATATATTCATCTTATTCACATCGCAGATCAAACTCTATGTACAGATCGACAAAGTAACAATGAAAACATACACTTTGCACTTAGCAACATAAATTAGATCTAACACATTTAACATAAATAAATCACTAAGCATCATAGATATATCTATTACACATGACAATCAATGCACTAAGCATATCTAGAGCATAAACATCATAACATAAAGCAAACCATCAACACAAGATTTACGTGGTTCACCCCAGTGTTGGGCTACGTCCACCAACTGCTTCTTCTTCTTTATTAGGCTTCAATATTTTACATTCTTCTACTTATGTGCACTAAGCCACAAAGCCAAGTTTTGCACTAGATAGGTGATCTGCACATAAAGAACCAGATCCACCTTCCCAAAATCAGGTCAAGGGATAGAGCCAACTCTTCTAACAAGCAAAAATCCTTACATACACAGTCTGTTGCACAAAGCAACTCAAAACTACTTGCCTCTTGCACTTAGCCAATTACATGCACCACTAATTCTACATTACATTCCTTCTTATTTATACTTTTACATCCCTTACAAAAAGGCCTAAGCATGGGTAAACCCATGGGCCTACATCCCCTAAACCCTAATACCCAAAACCCTAGTGAACCCCTTGTTGGGTCCACAAAACAAGTGAGATCCCGTGATCTCAACTCCACCTAGGTGCGCCATCTTCGACCAAAATGTCGAAGTCCAAAAGTGTTAAAACTAACCAAGATTTCCTTAAAACTTGGTCGAGGGCCAGCAACCCAGTTGTCTTCTGTTTGGTCTTTGCTGGCAATGCTCCTGCATCATACTCCTCTGGCTGAAAAATTTATGGACTGTTGCACTGACCTTCCATGCTTCTGGTTGTCTGCTTCACCAACCCAACTAGCATCTTCCACTGGTCATCCTTTCCACTTCACCAAATATTCAAAATACATTTTCCTTCTCTTCTTACCAACTCATTAATCTATGATCTTCTCCATCTGCGGCTTCTCTGCTATAGGCATCTGTTTCTCCCATTCGATCTTCTTTTTATCTTCAGATCCTTCGACTCCATCTTCCCTATATAGATACATATCTGCAATGTTGAATATGGGCGATATACCCACATCTTCCAGCAGCTCTATCTCATAATCATTTTCCCCAAATCTTCTCAGGATTTTACACGACCGTATATTTTTCAACTTTAACTTATTATATGTTCCCCTCAGAAATATATCCTTCCTTATATGTGCTATAACTTGATCTCCAACTTCAAATTCAAGCTTTCTCCCATGTTGATCAACTCTGCGCTTGTATTCACTACTTCTCTTCTTCAACTGCTTCTTGATCTGAATATGAAGTTCCTTCATTTCTACAGCGAAGTCTTCGGCTCTAGTGCTCCTAAATTTTCTCTTCTTCAGATCCCTCAACTCCGCAACTCCCCTTAGATTCATTCCATACACTATCTAAAATGGAATTTTCCCAGTGCTTCTGTTCACCAAGTCATTATATGTGAACTCTGCTTGTGCTAGAATTTGATCCCACTGACTATGGTGTTGAGTGACCAAACTCCTCAGCAAATCCCCTGAACTTTGATTCACTGTTTCAGTCTGTCCATCTATTTGTGGGTGATATGCAGAACTAAAATATAGCTCTATCGTCAACTTCTTTCACAATGTCCTCCAAAAATGACCAATAAACTTGGTATCCTTGTATGAAACTATGCTCCTGGCCAATCCATGGAGTCTCATAACCTCTTTGAAAAACAAATTTGCAACATGTGTTGCATCACTATTCTTCTGGCATGGGATAAAGTGTGCCATATTCGAAAATATGTCAACTACTAGAAATATGGAATCACTTCCTCTTTGTGTCCTTGGCAATCCCAACATGAAATCCATGCTTATAGCATCCCAAGGCCTCTCTAGAATAGGTAATGGCTGATACAACCCAGTGTTTTTCTTCTTCCCCTTGGCATACTGAAAATTTTTACACTTTTTTACAAACCTCTTCACCTCTACTCTCATACCTGGCCAATAATATGAACCGTTTAATTGAGCAAATGTTTTTTCATGGCCGAAATGTCTAGCTAGACCTCCACTATGCTTTTCCTTTAGCAAATTCTCCCTCATCGAACATCTTGGTATGCACAAATGGCATCCTTTAAACAACAACCCATCCTAAATCAGGTATTTGTCCCATTGGTTTTTGTCTCTGAGTACAAGATTCAAACATGCTTCATATGCTTCCCCAGAATTTGGATCATTGTGGTACATTTCCTTAAGGTGATCAAACCCCAAAGTTTTGACCTGAAATTCCTATAAGATCAAAATTATCCTGCTCAATGCATCAACAACCTTGTTAGAACAACCAGAAACGTGTTTAATAACAGAAGTGAAATTTTTCATAAACTCTATCCATTTAGCATGTCTTTGGTTTAACTTCTCATGTCTGGTTATGAATTGCAAAGCTTGATTATCGCTATACAAAACAAACTCCTTCGGTATGAGATAGTGCCTCTATTTCTTCAAGGATTGAATTATGTCATAAAATGTTTTTCCATATGTGGAGTACTTATTATTAGCTTCATTCAACTTCTCACTAAAATACACATCATGCCTATTATCTTGACTTAAGACTGCTCCAATTGCAACTCCACTCGCATCACATCTTACCTGAAATTTCATTCTGAAATCTAGAAATACTAGAATCAATTGTTCCGTTATCTTCTCCTTTATTATGTTGAATCTCCTCTCAGCCTCTTCTGTCCATTTGAAAGACTTGTGTATTTTCTTCACTATATCCATCATTTGAGCACTAATCCCACTAAAATTTCTGGTGAACTTCCGATAGAAACTTGCTAACCCATGGAAGCTTCTCACCTCAAAGATATTTCTCGGTGATGGACACTCTCTGATTGCTTTCACCTTTTCGAGATCCATCTTCAATTCATTTGAAGAGATCAGAAACCCCAAATATATGAGATATGTCTTCATAAAAGAGGAATTTTTTAGATTAATCAACAACTTCTCTTGTAACTTCCTCATCACTAATGTCAAATGTCTCAAGTGCTCCTACTTAGTCTTTCTAAAGACTAGTATATCATCCAGATATACAATCACGAACTTGCCAATGAAATGTTTCAACACTTCATTCATCATCCTCATAAAAGTAATCGCGGCATTTGTCAATCCAAATGTCATAACGAGCCATTCATATAACCCCTCATTTGTCTTGAATGTTGTTTTCCACTCATCACCTTCTCTCTTCCTTATCGGGTGATATCCACTTTTCAAATATATCTTTGAAAAATAGTTTGCTCCACTCAAACAATCCATCAGGTCATCCATCCTT
The DNA here is from genome assembly GCA_010110895.2 of Picea sitchensis. NCBI lineage: Eukaryota > Viridiplantae > Streptophyta > Pinopsida > Pinales > Pinaceae > Picea > Picea sitchensis. Next base: position 10,608 of record SNQJ01S0157765.1, read on the forward strand.
GGAAATGGAAACCTATATCTGATGGTGATCTTGTTTATGGCTCTTGAGTCTGTACACATTCTCCATACCCCTTCCTTATTTGGACTTAATACGGTTGGCACTACACATGGACTCAAGATTTATCTAACCAATCCTTTGTCTAACATATCCTAAACCTATCTTTGCACATCCTCATTCTCTTGAGGTGTCAACCTATACGTTTCTTTGTTCCGCAGGTTTTCTCCTGGTATCAAATCAATGTGATGATTGATGCTTACGATAGGTGGTAATGAGCTTGGTAACTCATTTACTACTATGTCAGCAAAATTATCTAATAGTTCCTGAACTTCTTCAGGAAAATATTCCATTGAAGTACTGGTAAGGATAACCCTTGGCTTCCACACTATAGAAAACTGCATCTCCTATTCCTTCTTTACTTCATCCAGGAGTTCCTTCCCACTCATGAGAAGTATGCTCATTCTAGCTTCATCCTTCACCTTCTTCTCTTCTATTGGTAGTGACATGTGTGTCCTACCATTCTTCTCTAAGGTGTAATTATTTCTTCTCCCATCGTGAATGACATTCCTGTCATACTTCCATGGCCTTACCAACAAAACATGACATACATCCATGGGAATCACATCACATAGAATTTAGTCTCTATATCCTCCTATCTTAAATTCAACAAGGCATTGTTTAGTTATTTTTACCTGATGACCTTTCTGCAACCATGAGACTTTGTACGGTGTTGGGTGTACAGTCATCTCCATCTCTAGCTTCTCTACCATCTCTTTGGATACTAATTTGTCAGTTCTTCCACTATCAATTATCACATTGCAAACCTTGTCCTTTGTTTTGTAGGTTGTCCTGAACAAACTCTTCCTTTGCGTTGGCCTTCCAATCTTTGGCTCTGGCTTCAAGAGAACTTTCTTCATCATCAAAGATATCCCATCCTCTACACCTTCTACCTCAAGATCTCACTTATGCACTTCCAAAATGTGAGCTTCACCTCCTTCTTTCTTTCTCTCGTAACAATCTCAAGACATATGCCCTGTTTTTCCACAGGCATAACACCTTACTTCTCCTCCTCTCCCTCTTCCTCTTCCTCTAGGAAAAGAGTTTATGCCACCACTCTTCCTTCCTTGGGAACTTCCTCCTCTCTTAGAGTGACTATGTGGTTTATCCACCTCATCCTTGGACTTATGTGCTTTTTATTGGGAAACTCCTTTGCCTCTGTTCAAGATTCAACCTCTATTTTGGTGACTTTGGTTCCTAGACAAATTTTCTTATGCTTTCAGCGCAATATGATACACATCCTCTATTGTTCTCACTGTCGCCATGCTGATTTCATCATGGATATCATATCTTAGGCCATTGATGTATCTGGCAAATTTCTCTTCATCTATCTCTCTTTGTCCAACCCGGATGTTCAATCTATAGAACTCCTCTATGTACTCCTTCACAATCATCCCTTTCTGTCTCAGGTTCTCCATACTCCTGAACATATTTATCTGGTAATATTTGGGTATGAATTTTACCTTTATCTTGGCTACCATCCTATCCCAACTCTTAATATTTTGTTTTCCTTTGCTCCTCATGTTGGCCTGCAGTTCATCCCACCACAATGTTGCATGTCCTTTCAACCTAGTGACATCATGTCTCACCTTTTTCTTCTCTTCGACATCTTCATAGTCAAAAAACTTGTCCATTTCTCATATCTAGTCAAGAAATTCTTCCGTGTCTAAATTAACTTCATACATTAGGGAATCGATCTTTGATCTGTATCCCAACTTGACAACCACTTTCAACAAGTGCTCTTATGAAACATCCTTTTCTACAACTTCTTCAACCTCTACTTCTTCAACTTCTGCATCACTAATGCCTCCAACATCAGGTGCTCTCCTTTGTGTTATTTCCATGGCATCCAACCTTGCACACAATTCTCTCATTTCCCTTTCCATAGCTCGATTTGCTACGGGTGGCTCATCACGTCTTCTAGGAAATATTGTGTTGACGCTTATGATACCTCTTACCGATATCATCTTACTTCCCTTTCCTACAAAAGTCAATTATGTGTCTTCTCTAATACCACTCCTGGTGTAGATCCCCTTCCCTTATTTAGGTCTATGCGACCTCCTGATATTGGATATTGAAACTCTCGAGTCTAATTGACTCTTCGGGCATACCCAAAGACCCTGAATGCTCAACACGCACACAAACAGGTCCCTTTTGTGTTACTCGTACCTTTTCTCTTTGATGCTCCTGACAACACTCAAATTCAGGAGTATTAACTCTGCACTAAACTTTCCACTTAGGTGACCAAGGGATATGATCGTGGGCCAACCCTCCATGAATTCAGACTTCAGAATTATCGTGAGCTATACCTTCAGCTCTTTCTTAAGTTCTCTTCCCTGAACTTCTAGATTTATGCCTCATGTCTCCTACATAGCCAACGGTTTCGATTACTTCATGACTCCGTGAGTTCGCAACTTTGCACTTACAATACCTCTAGACTTCCTGAACTACGAAGTGTCGAAACACCTTACAGCCAACCTTCATGTAGTTCCTCTGGATATGACAGTCTGGAATTGTTCACCTCCCTCCGGAACAAATCTTATCAATCGAATTTTGATGGAAACCTCGGGGATTCTCCTCCTTGAAGTTTTTCCTTCGCTTTCCCTCCTGAGTGTAATATTCCAGATATAAAAAGTATGCAGAACAGAAATAAAATGCTAGAAATGGCAGATGAGCAACAATATAACCAGAACACCACAATAATACCAAAATGATACCAGAATAACACCAAAAAGAACACTTTGATTACTGAGAGCAATGTTCACTTGCGTCTTTGAGGGGGAAACCTCCAACAGAGAAGAGATCTATTACAATAATATCCAAGACAAAAGTTCTCATACCCTCGACTCCTATTTATACTGAATATGTCTATCAAAAGAACCATCTAGAGGAAGATCCTTCTAGAAGCAGAAGCTTCTATTAGGTATTATTACATTTGAATTATTCTTCCTTATTGCTAGGCCATATTAATATTGACCTTCATTACATCAGAATATATTATTCTACCTACGTGAGGGATTGGGTCCCTAACATGTCCTCCCCCTTAAAAACATCCTTGTCCTCAAGGCTTGAGATGTGGACATTGTTGTAGAATGGTAGTTGGTTCCCAAGTGGCATCTATTGGGGTTGTATCTTTCCACTGGACTAACACTTCCTTGATGGTTCACTAACGCAGGTAACGCTCACGTTGGTCCAAAACTTCTTGTGGCAGTAGCCAAATGGATCCTTCTTCATCCAACTCGAGAAGGTTGGTTTGAGTTTGGAACTTAGTTCCAATCACCTTCTTTAAGCAGAAAATGTGAAAAATAAGATGTAGCTTAGAATGATTGGGAAAATCTAACTAATAGGCCACCTATCCCACACGCTTGAGAATGGTATAAGGACCATAAAATTTGGGTGCCAGTTTCTGATAATGGTCATCCTTGAGGGAATTTTTCTTGTAAGGTTGTAGTCGAAGAAACACCTAATCCCCTTATGAAAATTGGCATTCAGAACGACCTTGCTCTTCTTGTTTCTTCATGCGATTCTGGGCCATGAACAAATTCTCTTTGAGGGTATGAAGAATAGCCTCTCGAATTGTAAGCGTTTGGTCAACCACCTGGACCTTCAAGACACCTGGTAAATATGAGAGAATAGGAGGAGTCTTTTGTCCATATATTGCTTAAAAAGGAGTCATGCGGGTAGTTGTATGGTATGAAGTGTTGTACCACCATTCAGCTAGTGGTAACCATTGAGACCAGTGATTTTTCTTTTCCGATGCAAAACACCTCAAATATCTTTCCAAACACTTGTTGGAAACTTTAGTTTGACCATCAGTCTGGGGATGATAATTTGTGCTGAGATGCAATTGGGTGACTTGTAGCTTTAACAGTTCTTGCCAAAAATTGCTGGTGAAAGTTGGGTCGCGATCAGAAACAATAGATTGCGGCATGCCATGAAGCTTGAATACCTGATCCATGAAACGTTGAGCCACATTAGATGTTGTAAATGGGTGTTGAAGAGAACAAAAATGAGCATACTTGGAAAGGTGATCAACTACCACCATGATGACTGATTTATTGCCTGATTTAGGTAAGCCTACAATAAAATCCATAGTGATATCCCACCAAATAGCAAGTGGAATCGGAAGTGGTTGTAGTGTGCTAGGAGATTTGACTATTTCTCCCTTGTTGTGTTGACACACATCACATTCAACCACAAAATTATGAACGTCCTGTTTCATACCATCCCAGAAAAAAGAACGTTTGACCCTGTCATAGGTTTTGGTAAACCCAGAGTGCCCAGTTGTGGGTGTAGCATGAAGCTCAGAAAGTACCGTGGATTCAAGTTTTGATTGTTTACTTAAATACAAACGGCCTTTGTATCGAAGCTCATCATGGAGCCAATATTACCCTAGGGAAACTGGAGAATTGGACTACAAATGTTGTATCAGATGCGAACTTTTGGGATCGTGTAGCCATTCCTAGCGAACGGCTTGGAGCCAATTTGGTACAATGAAGGAGAGAGAAAAAAGGGACCCTTCATCTTCATATTTTCGAGAAAGTGCATCCGCAACTTCATTGTCTTTTCCTTTCTTGTAAATGATCTCATAATCATATCCAAAGAGATTATTCACCCATTTTTATTGCTCTAGGAAGGAAATGCATTGTTCCAGAAAATACTTGAGGCTTTGATGATCTGTCTTAATTTGGAAGCGTTTCCCCAATAGATAAGGGTGCCAAATATCAATGACATGCAGAATAGCCTACATTTCCTATTCATAGATTGATTTTCCCAAATTTTGTTTAGACAGTTGTTTGTTGGTAAAGGCCAAAGGTCGACCCTCTTGCATAAGGACAACACCAATTCCTTTCCCTAAAGCATCACATTCCATGAAAAAGGTCTTTGTAAAATCAGGATGGGATAGGAGTAGAGTGGTGCACATGGCCATATTCAATGTTTGAAAATATTGAGAAGTTGTTGGAGTCCAAGTGAAATAATTCTTTTAAGGACTGCAGTGGGAGGTGTCGCAATCTTTCCATAATTCTTAATAAACTTGTGATAATAAATTGTTAAGCCTAGAAATCCATGCAAGCTTTTGAAAGTCTTTGGGTGAGGCCAATCTTGCATAGCTTCAATATTTTTAGGATCCACCCTGATGCCATCCTTGCCAACAAGATGACCCAAGTACTCAACTTCTAAGGTGCCAAAATCACATTTAGATTATTTCAGGAAACGTTGGTGCTGAGAAAGTAGATGGAGAAATCGATCCACATGAGCAAGATGGTTTGTCCAGGTTTTTCTATAGATGAGGATATCATCAAAGAAAACTAAGGCAAAATGATGGAGAAAAGGATGAAAGACATGATTCATGAGGCTTTGGAAAGTGGATGGAGCATTACACAAGCCAAAGGGCATGACCAAAATCTCATAGTGGCCCTCATGAGTTCTAAAGGTAGTCGTAGGAATGTCTGCCTCTTTCATATGGATCTAGTGGTAGCGAGAACGAAGATCAAGTTTAGCAAATAATTGGGCACCACTCAATTCATCCAAGAGGTCATCAATGACAGAAATGGGAAATTTGTCTTTAATGGTGAGTTTGTTGAGGGTGCAGAAGTCAGGACACATGTGCCAAGAACCTTATTTATTCAGGACCATGACCACAGGAGAAGAGTAGGGGCTCGTACTAGGGCGGATAACACCTGTGTTAAGTAGTTCTTGAATCATTTTCTCAATTTCATTTTTTTGGGAAAATGGGTGACGATAGGGACGGATATTGGAAGGAAGGCATTCTGGGACAAGGGGAATGGAATGATCATGAATACCACGGGAAGGAGGGAGTCCTTGGGGAGTGGAAACAAATACTTGATGTTTAGAGAGGATGGATTGAAGGTCCTGCGACACAGAGGGTGTCTTAGTTGCTTGTATGGCATGGAGTTGGGCAATAATGCCAGAATGACCTTTTTTAAACAGATTTTCCATGCGATGGGAACTAATGATCTCAGGGGAACCGACAGTGATGCCTTGGAACTTATATTGTTGTCCCTCCTAGTCGAATTTCATGGTTAATTCCCTAAAATCCATGAGAATGGGACCCAAAGTCCTTAGCAAGTCTGCACCCAACACAATGTCACAACCACCCATGTTGATAGAAAACATATGAGATTTCAGGTGGTAGTCACTAATTTGGAGACACACATTTTCACAACACCCTCCACATTTCATGAACCCGCCATTGGCAATCATGATTTGGAAATTATTGACTGCACAGATATAGCAATTACTTTCTTGGGCAATGCGGTGATGAATAAAATTATGGGTGCTTCCACTATCAATAAGAATGATGACTTTCCTATGCTCGATGTAGCCAATTAGCTTGAGGGTTTGGGGAACAGAGAATCCAGTGAGAGCATTTAGGGAAATGACTAGTTCTACTTCGAGAGGGTCTGAGGGAGGGGTTATGTCACTGGGTTCAGGTGACACATACATAAGGGGAGATTCAACATCCTCTTTCGAAACATTCTCCGAGATGGCCATAAAAATATTTTGTTCCTTACACTTGTGTACCAGAAAATATTTGTCATCACAATTATAGCAAAGGCCTTTGAGTTGGCATTCAACCATTTCAGCCCTGTTCAATTTTCGGATCTTTAATAGAGTAGAAGGAGGATTGGGATTTACTAGTTTAGTGCGAGGAATAAAGGAGGGTTTCCAGTTTTGAGAAGAGACAACCTATTGTGCTTCCTTAGCTCTTTTAGTATCCTCCACCCAACTATGAGGACGATCCATGAGGACATGGGCACGAATCTCATCCTTGAGGCCACTGATAAAACATTCTTAGAAAAAAGCATCAGACATGCCCTCTGTATGAAAATTCAGTCATTCAAAAGAAGCTATAAATTATTCCACTGTGCTAGATTGTTTCAACTTTGTTAAACGACGTAAATGGCTGGTGTCAGTGTCAAAGTGTTCATAAAGATCTTCCACAAAGTGTGTCCAAGAAACATACCCTTGACAGGTAGTTTTTCTCCATTTCCACCATTGCCAACATTCTTGATCTAGATGGAGAACACCATACTGGATTTTGGCCAACTCATCTGTAATGTCGTACAAAGAGAAATAATGTTCCATTTGAGTTACCCAACCAGTGGGATCCGAGCCATCAAATTTGGTCACATCCACACACGGAAGGTGTAGGTCACGCTGAAAGTGATGGGGCTGACAATTATGGGAATGAGAGGAAGTTTCAACTTCAATATGCAAAGGGGGGTTAGATAAAGAGGCATTTGTAGGGATATGCAGCTTGGTGCAGATCATCGAAGCGACAGATTCAAAATGGGTAGTAATGTCTTGTTTGAGGTCTTCTTTGAGTTCCTTGATTGAGGCGACGATGGAGGAGTGCATGTTTTTATTGATGGTGGAAATATTGGCACTGAGTTGTATCACTTCTTGTTGGGTCTCTATGAAATTAGATTGCAAGGTATTGAAGCAAGCTTCCAAGTCTTGGCTACAGGTATGTGCCATGATGACGAGGGAACCGAAAAGGTGTGGGTGAGGTCAAAAACATTTCTGAAAAATGATAGGTATGAATGTGATAAGGGTGAAGAGATAAATCCAATGGAATAGGTCTCAAATAATCCTGCAACAAAATCTAGAATTTTTTTTTTTTTTTACACCTAGGGAGTTATACTCCGATCTGAAGAATATTGTAGTTATGAAATTCCCAAATTCTTAATCAGGAATAAATGTGTAGTGATTTGGCAACGCGAATGCAGGAGACACAGTTGTGTGGCAATAGATCTTGTCTGTTTTTGTTTTTTTTGTTTCCGTCCCCAAAGGTTAGGTATTCAAGGGTTCTACAGACTAGGGTTTGCCCAGTATTATAGCTCTCTGATATACGTGTATGGCCCAACAGTAGTAATTAGCCCAATATCTCAGGGAACCAACTAAGGAGGCTAGACCATGCCCTTATATGTACTACCCAACTACCCAAGTACTAGAGAGTATCTTCCTGAGTGGTATTATCGGTGGCACTATAGCAGTCAGGCGGCCAATCGGTTTATCTAAAAAGGTCTTTAGGAAATATAGGTCGATCCATATACAGATGTTGTTTGATGCGCTATCACTCGAAGGGGTACCAAAAGGGGTTACAAGGGTGGCCAACAGATGTGTGCTTAAGTACCACTTGTATTTCCTGCATGTATGAATCCACGATCGTGGGTTTATGCGTGTAACAATAAATCTTTGTAGCTTAAAGACGTCAGAATACGTCTCTACCCTGGAAAAAAAAATTACCCGCAATTTTCTATCGAGGAAAGTGCTCTGTTACCACTTGTAATATTCTAGATATAAAAAGTATGCAGAACATAAATAAAATACTATAAATGGAATATGAACAACAATATAACCAAAACACCACAATAATACCAAAATGATACCAGAATAACACCAGAAAGAACACTTTGATTACTGAGAGAACTGTTCACTTGCCTCTTTGAGGGGGCAACCTCCAACAGAGCATAGCTCTATTACAATAATATCCAAGACAAAATTTCTCATACCCTTGAATCCTATTTATACTAAATATGTCTATCAAAAGAACCATCTAGAGGAAGATCCTTCTAGAAGTGAAAGCTTCTATTAGGTCTTCTTACAATCGACTTATTCTTCCCTATTGTTAGGCCTTATTAATATTGACCTTTATTACATCAGAATATATTATTCTACCTACGTGAGGGGTTAGGTCCCTAACACTGAGCTCAACTTCCTCGACTTTCTCTCATTCCTTAGAACACTCCCCTTGACACTTAGTCAAAACCTCAACCTGTGCACGCCTTGCAACAGGTTCTCTACCACACCTAGATTCTCTGTGGATGGTCTCGCATTCTTTTTGAATGTTCTTCAACTCCTTTTCTCTTCTTTGACTAAAGTCACACTGCTCCTCCTAATATTTCAAATCTGAAAACTCTGTCACGCACTCCTTGTGGATGTCTATGCACTCCTTCCAGGCATAAGTTCACTCTATCGCTTCTGAGCTTGTGAGTCGATACAGACTCCGTCAATGCACTCGTTGCAGACACTATGCACTCCTTGAACCTGCTCGTAGAAGAGAAACAACTGAAACTTATTCACTCTTCATAGTGATTCATACATTCAACCATGTAAATGCATGCATAGATACTAGAACAAGAAATGACAGGGAATAAAACAAGAAATCTAGCATTCACTCATTCAGATAGATATAACAACAACATACATTTAGGACAACATTCCTCTATTATATTCATTCAAATAGAAATTACATCCATACATACACTACTTATGTGTATCTCCCAACTCTTTGCTACAATGGCAATCTACACACTAGATTCAACAACCTTATCTTGACAACAATACAAATCTTTATACAAAGGGACTCTTCGAGTTCTTCCCTCCAACTACTCTATGCTATCCTATTGAAATAAAATATTTCAACTAATTAACATTTATTACAATAAATATTTGAGTTAGATGGATAAGAGCGAACGCTCCAGATCTATACTGCAATCCTTCACATTAAAGAAAAATACATTCTCTCATCGATCTTATGCGATGTCTCAGCCTTCGATCATTGAATACATTCATAACTCAAAATCTTTGTTAGATATCACATTAATACAACAATTTGGGAATTCAGAATGTTTCAAAATACACGTGTGCCCAGCTGTCTTCCGCCTGTGCTTTGCTGGAGATGCTCCTACATCAAGGGATATGCCCTGTCCATGTAGAGGGATAGGCCCTGTTAGTACTCCATAAATCTGTTCGATTGATAACAGATGATGAAGGTAACTTTTTCAACCAACTTTGAGACCCGAAACTAGCCTTTCGGATCTGGAGAGGGCTCTCTCAGAAATGGCATGGTATCTCTTGTTCCTGAGTTTTTGTTTTAAGGCTATAAAACACACCGTCAAGGCATCCGAATAAAGATTTTTATGATAATACTTTTAAAACAAAGAAACAAAGAAAGACTAGATCAGATTCAGTTTCTCAACTGTCTCTGTCTTGCTTCTCGTTGTTCCTGGATGCTTATGTCACGTTCAATTGCAACCCACAATCTTTCTAACTCAGGCCTATTTGTTGCAGTTTGTAAGATGGTGTTAAATAGGTTTAATGCAATACTGGTTTGATCCTGTAGACCAGGTTCTACGTTGGGTTGTCTACCGTTAGGAACTGTCATGGGTGATAGGGTTTTATATGTTTGTAAAAGGGTTTTTTATAAATTGGTTACTTCAGACCTTCAGAGAAGATATTAATAAAACAACTTTAAAACCTAAAACAGAAAAGTAAAGACACAATCAAGGCCGTTTCCTGGAATATTGAAATTGTAGACAATGAAACACAACAGAGATAAATATAAGGATTTTATCTGGAAAGAATCTTATATTTCTATTAACAATAATGAAAGAGACACAGGATTTCTAACAAAAGAAAATATTAAGGAACAGAAGGTTACAAGTCTTAAAATCACTAAAGTAATTTCAGAGGAAAAACTGTAACACATTCAACATCCAAACCAATCTGAAACAATAAACAACAATTGCATATAATTTTAAATTGATTTAATTGCTAGAAATGCACATTAAGAAGAATATTTAACAAATGAAAGTAGACAAGGGAAGAAACATAGTCACGAAATTGCAGGATCCAGAATCTTGTTGCGAATTTAATTCTGATAAACTTTAAAACTGATAGTACAAAAATCGGCTTTCTCCAAAATTTCTGAAGCCTTGTTTCAGCCTCTTGAAATTATATTTATACATTTCTGTCAAAACCTCCCGTTGGTAACTAACCAACTTCCTAATCTTTCGGTTGCATAAACTAATGTCAACCGTTTACTATTTATTTCAAAATTCTAAAAATAGAAATATTTACAAAGTTTTAACTTCGAGTCGAAGAACTTTCTTTATCTGCTTCAATATCTTGAACATATTTCTCTAAAAAGTTTACCAAGACTTTAGGAGCCTCTGGTACTTCATTTGCTTCAAAAGAGAAGAAACTTCTTTGTAGACCTGGCAACTGGGTTGCAATTGTTTTCTCTGTGGACTTAACTTTTTCCAATTTTGAACTGGAAGCTATCATCAACTTCTCAATTTCTGCCATATTGACCATTTTGATATTTGAGATTTCCGCTTTCTTTTCTTCAAGTTCTTCTTTTGTTTTCAGCTGATACCTATTAATGTCAATTTCTCCTAACAATTCGAAAAAACCATCTGTCCCGATATGTGCTGAATCTTTTTTAATGAAATCAAAAATCTTTTGACAATCTTCATTGACCCCTTTTGTAATTCTTTTATAAGCTTCCAATTTTGTTTCCCAAACCTTTATCATTACATCTCCCTTCAACTGCTCTGAAATTGATAACTTCTGTAATTTTCCAGCTTCTTCTTTTTGTAAAGAAGTTATTATCTTTTGGAAAG
>SNQJ01S0157766.1:0-22096 GCA_010110895.2 Picea sitchensis
CATTGAGTCTGCATCCCTTTGTCCTTTAAGTCTGAACACATTGTTCAACCCCCAATCTCTTCCCTTACTGATTGAGAAATTCATTGTCTCTATTATATGATCTATCCTTTGGTGGAGGATTGAAGTGATGGAGGCCCAGCTAGAAGGAACTTAGTTTCTCGGTTCTGAACTATGCCGACACATAAGTATGTAACTCATTCACTTCTGTTGATTATATATTAATAGAAATAATCTTTTCTTGTTTGTATGGGCGTATTTGCATGGGCGTATTTGTTATGAATGTTGATGGATTATGCTATTGAATGTGCTATCATCATATATCATCACCATATGCTTGTGTTTCTTGGTTGTTGAGGACTAGTCGCAGGTGTATTGCTTTGGGTCAAGTGCTCAATGATGGACTTCATCAAACATCTGGATGATGTAGGCCTTTTATCTTTTCTTTCTAGCATATTTGTCTATATAGAATACTTGAGATTAGATTTGATTTCTGCAGTCATTTCCATCTGTTATGGTTTACCCCTAGCCATAGAGAGATTTTCCTCGTAATGGAATTGGAGACCGTACTAAGGAATGAATCTTCTTTTTAGGATTTTGGAGCGTTTTTCTCCTTATATTGCTCTCTTTCATATTGAATTTCTTGTTGTATGATTACTTCACAACCCATGTCCACTCTGAGTTTGATTCTTTCATCCTTCACCTTAGCCTAGCTATGTTTTGACAGATATACGTGGGTTTTTTCTTGACATTCATGTACATATGCTTATTGTTCTTCTACAAGTTGCGTACATATGCGCTCTTCCCTTCAAAACTCGCGTACATCAACCTTTGTTGCTTGATTCCTGGGTAGGTTTTGATGACTATTGAGTCTTCTTGGGTATCTCTGGTGACTGTTAAGTGTCTGTGGAATGACAAGAAACCTGTCTTTGGGTTGAATTTTTGGGCAGTGCCTTTCTCATCATATTTTCGTTTTGATTGTCCTTGCACATTGGGCTGGGTGTTTTTTTCCTTGATATCCTACTTGCGTTGCCTCTGTCTATACACAATAGAGTATTTATACAAGCTGCTATTCAGTCCTTGCATTTTCATTTTTCTTATATTGAAAATAAAAAAACATTAGGCATTTTACATTGATTGGCATTTTGATCTCTTGAGTCTTTGTCATTTATCTTAGTGCATGTAAAGAAAAATTGCATTTTTATTTAGAATTGCAGAATTGAATTGAAAATTGCATTTTTTTAGGAAGCATATCATTTCTTGAAAATCAAAGTTAGGACTTTGCATTGTATTCATATTCATTTATTTTACTTGTTGAGTCATAACATCACTAGTTTCACGACTACACCTTTTGAGTAAGCAAGGTCATTAAAATTAATGCTATAATTTAAAATTGATTAGTAACAATTTTATTTTCTAGGGTGCACAATCTAGTTTAGGATTTAGTGCCTTGGAATAGGACTTTGTGAGCAAACTTCTCCAAGGCTATTAAATCAACATATGTGTCTGACTAAGGGAGTGGAGAAATCCATTGTATAATTGGTAATATCACGAGGCTCTTCTTACACCGGAGTTAAGCATGAGGTTACATGAGTTTGGTTGAAGGGATATCCCCCCGATACCTTCTTAGTGTCATAGATATTTCTGGGGATCTATTCATATTTGGGGATCTTTCTATTTCCCTTACCTCTGTGAGAGGCGGTGCTTTCAAGGTTTCGGGCTTTGCTACCCTGCCCATACAGTGGACCTGGCTGACAACTGTTCTCATGTTCATCGGTTATACCATTTGATTAGTTTTTTGAATTAGGTGCCACATAGGTTACTTGCAGGGGTTATTCTAGAGGTACCTTGGGTCAAATAAGGGTCAAACAACACACAACCTTTATGGAGGATTACCTCTCTGGGGGGATCTGACCAAATGGTTTTTAATCCCATGAGGGACCTTATAACCGATTTTGATACCTCTTATATTTAGTAGGGAGTCTCAGGCCCTTCTTGGGCGAGGCATACCTAATTTAAGGAGGGAGGTCCCTTTCAAGTACTTTATCCTATGTGTGTGCACATTAGTCGTTTGATTATTTTTCGTGTGCTCTTTGATTACTAGTTGGCATTAGGATTTGTTTTTAATAATTAGAATCTTAAATCATCGTGGAGCCAGACCAACTTCCTCGCAGTCTTGCTGCTTGTTATAGTTACCACCGCATTTTCAGTCTTTCCCTTCTAAAAGGCGTAGAGTTATTAAATGTGGTACACACACCTCCACTTATCAGACTTGTGATTCTACAAGGATGAGTACTGAACTGCGTCATCAATATACTGGGAGCCCTTCGACTCCCACACCTACCATAGTTAATGGTACCCCTTCGACTCCTGCAACCACAATGGTTGTAGTGTCAGAGGTACCTAGTATCACTGTTGCCCATCTTATAGTGAATACTCAACCTATTGCCACGAACACATTTGGGTCACTTGGTCACTCACCAGGCTATAATGTCTAGTCCATCCCGATGGCCTCTAGTCCTTTTTCCTATGTTATGCTGAATTTTACATCACAATTTTCAAACTCCATCCTAGCCTCTGGCCCTAATGCTAGCATTGGACTTGGGGGCACATCTCCTCCTTATACTCCGTTCTCGTTTGGTGGCTCTCAGATCCCTCAAATGACTCCTACTGTGGGAGACATTCCTGCTTTTAACCCCTTTTTCTCAAGTTCTATCTTTTACACTCACCTCATCAATGTCGATTCCTACCAACATGTTTGGAATGATGAGTCCACCTTTATCCTCTGGATTCACACCTGGAGGAGGTTAGTTTCACACCTTGGAGAATCCTCAACACGGAGCCACTCTGACTGGGGGCAGTTTTTATAACCCTCATCAGAACATTCCTATCGGAATGATGCCCAACCAAACCCTTATGAATCAACTTGGAGGAGAGTCTTACAATCCTGGACAGGGCCATGGTGCTTACCAAAACCCTGGATGGCATGTGATTTCCCAAACACAATCTTTCTAGGGAGCTTGGGGCCAATTGTCGCAACCCCATCTCCCTTTTCTGGCCATGCTTAATCTACCAGACTTGTCTACGTTGATGAATGAAACTGTGTGTCATGATCCTACATTTCCCCCCATTCCCACCAAGCTTCCTTCAGATATTCCAAAATTCGAAGGCAATAATGGCAAGGATCCTGGTGATCATGTTACCACCTTTCACTTATGGTTCTCTTTGAATTCCCTTAACGACAATTCCATTTGGTTAATATTATTTCAATGCACCCTCATAGGGGTTTCCATGAAATGGTAGATCGAGCTACATAGGGGGGCATATGAGACCTTTAGTCAGATGGTTTTGGTCTTCCTTAACCACTTCCAATTGTTATTTCATTACGATGTTGACCTAGAACGTTTGTCGACCGTACGCCAGGATAAAGCCACTCATATCTCGGATCACATCTAGGAGTGTTGTAGACGAAACAGGTTGATCAAGACCTGCATACCCCCATAATTCTTGTTAGAGTGGTTACTTAAGTCTTTACAACCTCTTATTTTGAAGGATGTTGCAATATGCAGGGTTACATCTGAGGAAGAAGCAATCTTCAAAGCCCAACAGTTAGATATTATATATGTTCAGTCTGGGATGTTATACGAGATTCTTCCAGACACACCTAGGTCAAATTATGACCCTAGACAAAATCCCAGACCTCATGCCGATAGAATTGTAGGCTCCGCCAATGCGAAATCCATAGACTCAATGACAAGCCATTTCAAAGAGTTGTCTCTAAACCAGTCTGCAGGAGGGTCAACTTTGTCTGTGTATTCCAATCCCACTTAGTTGGCAGATGTACATTCTATGCAATTGTCGACCAACCCAAATGGTAACCAACAACCAGGCGGGAATAAGAAGAAATGACATAATAATAATCATAAGGGTGGGAAGAATAATAATAAACCCAAGGAAAATTGTAATAATGAGAGGATGAATAATAATATTGGTGAGGGAAAGAAAGAAAGGAGTAAGGTGACATTTCCCTATAAGGTTTATACAGATGATCACCTTACTCATTTATTCCCCAAACTTGTGGAAGTTGTGAGGCTCTTATCTCTACCGCCCGCTGTGTTGACGAATAATTTACCACATAACTAGAACATGGCCTTGAGCTCCTCAAATGCTAGAAATGTGGCCGGCGGGAGTCAAAACCCACCAGCATAAGACAATGACCATTTGTGCATCAATATGGTCAATTCTCAGGTTAATGTAGCCACCCGGTCTCGTGATTATAGTTCTCCACAAACTGTACCTGGTCTAGAATCTCCTCCTCCTCTAGAGATGCCCTTGCATATCAAAAAACCAGAGCCACCATCTTGTATTATGAAAGGAGTACTCAAGTGCTCTACCCACAATATGAATGCTAGAGACACCTAAAATTACTCTATTGTTGAGGACCTAGTTCAAACCCCTTATGCGATGTCGGCCCTGGAAGTACTCCAGACATGTCCTTCATGGAGGAATGCCTTGATATATGCGTTAGGAGCTCTAGACCCCAGTGGATCAAAAGTTATCAAGTTTGACGTTACAGATGTGAAGCCTTGCCTACCTTACCATGTGGCATTCCAAATCCATGTGGGTTACTCAAAGTATACCATCAAGCATGTGGTTGTTGATGAAGGTGCTACAACATGTGTGATGTCCTTGATTTGTTGGAAATCTCTTGGCTCTCCGACTCTCTCTTAGTATCCAACCATGTTGACTGCTTTTGAAGGTCGTTCCTTCTGCTCTCATGGTATTCTTCATTCCTTTCCAATACATTTAGGTGGGAAGAAGGTAGAGGTGTAAGAAGGTGAACAAAGAATGGGAACCCTTCTTAGCCTCAACAAACATCCTTCTATATCTCAAAGGAGATATCCCCTCACCTGTAGAAAAAATGGTTTCTAAACAGTCAAGTGGAAAAGAGATAAGGTCTACAGAACATGACAAAGGGAAGGGACAGGAGATTGATGACTCATCATCGGGCCAACCAACCAAGAAAAATGGTAGGAGATTAAATTTTGCTGAAAAAGTGGAGGAAATACCTAGAGTAAGCAGCCCAACCACAAGATCAACTGCCAGAAGACCACCTATACCTGCTTTTCCTACACAACATGTTGAACATTCAACTTAGGAAATACATGAAGATCATGTACAACTAGAGGACAAAGACCAAGTTATAAAAGAATTGCAAGAGAAACTTAAATAATCCAAGCATGTCATAGCACATTATTTTCAGTACAACAGGGAGTTGAAGAGGAAATTGGATGAAAAGACACCTGGCATGCAAACATCAGAAGATGCATTAGGTCCAAGGAGGCAGTGAGTTCCAAAGGTTCCAGAAGTTTTAAAGGGAAAAGAGGTCAAATAGAGTCCTAAAGTGGTAGATATAATTAAACCTACATATCCAATGAAAAAATCCTCAGCTAAAAGGATGAGTCTAGACCTTAAACTTGCAAAGATGATACCTGAAAAGGGCCAGTCTATTGAAAAGACTCACACTTCACCTAGAGAAGGTGATAAAACTGTAAAATGGCTTAACAAGCAGTTGAGAGAGGCCCAAGACTTGATCATTTGGCTAACAAAGAGTAAAAGGGTATCAGATCTAAGGTTTCAGAGACACTCTAAGGAGTGTGGGCCAACCATTATAAATTCTTTTCAGGCACTCCCAAATGCTCAGTCAAAACTGAGAAGCAATGTATTGTTATTCAGACAAGTGGGCAATTTGAAAAGGCAAAATCTATCATTAAGAAAGGAGAACAGGTCCCTCAAGATGAGAATGAAAGTTGGAAATTTAGATAAACGGAAGTTAGATTTACTTGTAAAGGTGGCCTAGATCTAGGTTCATGACTGTACCATTTTTGTTTTTTGAAGAACCCTTGAAAATACACCAGTTTTGAGTATTGCAGAAACTGCATTGTACAGAGTTTGCATAGCGATCTAGCGCTGCACAAATTTTGCAAGCATATTGAAAGATGATAAATATGGGAAATGATTGATTTTTGGCCTAGAAGTCATGACCGGCCTCCAGAGATGTTGCAGCCACCATTTGGATGAGTCTTGAAGTGAAAACTAGATGTGTTTTGCAAAGCGCACTACGCAAATGTTGAAGGTCACATTTACACAACGCATCACACCAGTTCCTTACACAAAAATAGATGGGAGCCTTGTTAGTGCTAAGATCCCTCCAAGGTCATTCTCCATTTGTCCAAGATGAATCATATCAGTCTTAAAGGCGAAAATGTCCCGAAGATCTCTTATTTCAAAAAGATTTGTTACGCATAAATATGGTCAAAACGAATTTGCTATTTTTAGCAAGTGGTATAGAAATTGTCTTCTTTTTTATGTAATCAGATCCAAAATCTAGGATAGCAAGGGAATTCAACCTCTCTATATTAGTAAGGTATTTTATCTATATAATAGAGCATTTTGAAGGCGTTCAGGGTTGGCAGAAGCATAAAGGACAAATTTTACTTGAATATTTTACAAATTTCTGAATTTCAAATACTATTGCAGATGTCCAGAGCTTTTTCATACCAAAGATTCTTGTGGTAATGACCTGAAGTATGTCATTCCTTTTATGTATGTTCTTCTAGTTTACTTTGCCTCTCATCTGCAACATTTCATATGTTTAAATTGGATATCAAAGGGTCTGAAATTCATCTAAATGGTGCTTTAGATTCAAGCAATTTAAACTTCGTTTTTCTTTCTTAACTTATCAAAATTCATCTTTTATGCTGCTCTGATTTTTGTTATATGCTTCGTATTTCTTCCATACTAAAAAAAAAATTAAAAAACTAAAAGTTCATCACCTACCTAGCCTTTGTTTCCTTGAGAGCTCTACCTACCTGTCACTGTGTTCATTTTTTTTCAAAGATTGACTCCATTTCCCAAATAGATCCCTTTCTTCTTGCCAGCAAACACCATAAATATTTTCACCTAATCAAAAACTATTCACTGATCCTCAAAGAAAATTCATCTTTAGAGACAAAGTGACAAGAGAGATCCCTCTTAGAACTGAAAGGCTAGTTTCAGTTCTAAAGTGATTATGTGGTTACCTTTGTGATTTTCCTCCTCAACCTAGGAAATTTATTTAGCATTAACACTTGGGAGAGAACTAACTCACAGGTACCATTCCCTCTTCCTTAGGAAACCTTTCATGGTTGATTATTTTGTCTTTGGAGCACAACAGTCTCACCTGTCCCATTCCAAGTCAACTCAGTAGTTGCAAAAATTTGATTTTCCTAATACTCACCCCGAATGAGCCCAAAACCTACAGGTACCATTCCTTCTTCCTTAGGAAACCTTTCATTATTAGTTATTTTGAATTTTGCATGAAGCAATATCAACGGTCCTATTCCACAAGAATTGGGTCGGCTCACCCATCTGCAACACCTTTTTATTTTCGAAAATGATTTTGCGTGTACCATTCTTTCTTCCTTAGGAAAACTTTCATGATTCATCATTGGTTATTTTAATTTTTGTACGAAACAATATTATCGGTCTTGTTCCATGAGAATTGGGTCGGCTAACCAGTATGCAAGTCTTTTGTCTTTGGCAAAATGATTTGTCAGATACCATTCCTTCACCTTTGTCAAATATGTTTAATTTGAAAACGCTTTCTTTATTGGAAAATCATCTTAGCAAAAACATTCCAAATTCTATTGGAAAATTTTCCAGTCTTATAGATCTATCTCTAGAAGATAATAAGTTGAGTGGAAGTGTGCCCATAAATTTGGGTGATTTATCCCTCCTTGAAAGACTATATTGCACAAAAATCAACTTGATAGTGGAAACACTACAACCATACTATTTCTTGTATCTCTCACCTACAACAACTATAATTGGACAAAAATAAACTAAGTGGTGCTTTGCCACTTTCCATAGGTAGATTTTCTACCAATTTTTCTTACTTGTCATTATCAAGAAATAGAATACAAGGAAACATCCCTCCACATATAAGGAATGTTAGCAACCTAACCTTTTTAAATTTAAGTTAAAATATTTTAAATGGTAGGGTTCCACATTTAGGAAACCTTGAAAAATTAGAAAGATTGTATTTAAGTAACAATAGATTAGAAGGAAACATCCCAGATGACTTTGAAAGCTTACAACATCTTGGTCTCTTAGACATAAGTGGAAATACTCTCTCTGGAAAGATTCCAAATTCCTTTTCACCCCTTAAACAAATAAGAAGACTCCATATTGATCACAACAATTTATCGAGGAGAATACCTTCCAATTTAGTAGATTGTACAAATTTGGAATTGCTCGACTTGTCTCACAATAGGCTCACTGGAAATATACCACATGAAATTGCGAAACTTTCTCATCTACAGTTCTATTTGAATTTGTCATGGAATTTATTAGAAGGTTCCTTTCCCATGGAGATTGGTAAAATTGCAATGGCTCAAGCTATAGGCATTTATGTTAATCAATTGACTAGAGCAATCCCCCCTACACTTGGAAGTTGCACTGAACTACAACTATTGAACTTATCTCAAAATTCCTTCGAAGGGTCCATTCCAGATTCACTACATAATTTATTGAGTCTTATGAACCTAGATCTCTCTTCCAACTCCTTATTAGGTTCTATACCATTTGTCACTCTCAAGAAGTTGAAAATGATTCAAAGTTTGTCTTTCAACAATCTCACAGGGGAAATTCTAGAAGGAGGATGTTTTGCAAATACAACCATTATCATGTCCTTAATTGGAAATCCTATCCTTTTTGGACCACAAGCATTGCAATTAACTACATGTCAAACACCAAGAGGTCATTTTTAATTTGTGAAAAGAGTATTATTTCCAATGAGTGGAGCTATTTCTTTTATATGCCATAGGCTAAACGTCCTACGAAATGATGATTTTTTTCTGGGGACATTTGCCCAAAATCTGGTTAGAAAGTTTTAATTCATAGATTTGAGTGATTATTTCTGTATAATCTGAGTTTCCCAGGGGTTTTCAACATTCTAAATCCATTTATGAATTTAGAAATGAATTCAGAACAACAAAAAATAGTGATTCGTGTAAATTTATATCACCAGATTCTGGTGAAAAAAACCATTTCGTAGAACATTAGAAAACACCCTTTTATACTATGTTGTCTACTTTTTGGATTCCTTTGGAAAATAAATGTGCATATGAAAAACATTTATTCCTCACAAGCCATTTTACAAAAGTTAAAGAACAAAATATATCATATCAAGAGCTTCACATAGAAACTAATGGATTTTTCGAGACCAACTTATTGGGAATAAGGAATTTTGGTTTAGTTTATAAAGGAATTTTGAATGATGGCACACTTGTTGTTGTGAAAGTTTTCCAGATTCAAAAATACAATATTTAAAATAGTTTTAAAGTAGAATATATTATCTTTCAAAAGGTTCGACTTCAAAATTTGGTGAGAGTGATAATCTCATGTTACAGCCTCCATTTCAAAGGATTAGTCTTTGAATTTATGTCTAATGGAAGCTTGGAGAAGCATTTGTATCCTAATAGGGATAGAAAAAATGGTGAAGATATATGTGATCTGGGACTAAAAGCATGATTGGACATTGTCATAGATGTGGCACATGCCATTGAATATCTTCATCATGATTCTTATGTGTAGGTAGTGCATTGTGATTTAAAATCCAACAATGTGCTTTTAGATGAAGACATGTTAGGGCATGTAACAAATTTTGGCATTGCAAGATTAATCAATGAAACTTGTATTGAGTCACTTACTTCAAAACTTTCTTTGAAAGGGTCTGTGGGCTACATTGCACCAGGTATGACATTTTAAAATGTCAAAATTTTACTTGTCTTTTCTCATTAACAATTTTGTATGGACTAGGCGAGTAAAATTTGATGAAGGTTATCTCTAATGCAAAGTAGGGATTAGGTGAGGAAGTGTCTACCAAAGGAGATGTTTACAACTATGGAATTTGTTTACTGGAAATGCTTACCAGGAAATGACCAACTAGAGACATGTTTTATGGATACCTAAACTTTCACAAGTGGGTGGACCTAGCCTTTCCAAATAGAGTGAATGAGGTAATTGACTACAACCTTTTTAGCGAGGTGGATGGAGAGAAATTTGAAGAAAATAGTGTATACAAATTCCTAATTTATTTTCTACGAGTTGGTTTGTTTTGTTTGAAATATTCACCTAATGAACGATCAACTACGAGAGATGTGGTAATGGAATTGGAGAGCCTCATAAATGATTTGGGGGAAAATGCAGTTGCTTCTAGGAGATTAAGACAAAGCATTCCCAATTTTCTTAGCAATACAAATGCAACAAGGAATGATACACATGGATCAAATGTCAAGATTTCTTCTACATTTTAGTTTGTGAAAAATGCAACACAAGAAAATTTCAATCTTGCCATTATTCATACAATAACAATGTGGTAATGGAAATGGAGAGCCTCATAAATGATTTGCGGCAAAATGCAAGGTTTCTAGTAAGTTGGTATGTGTTATATCTCCTTGTGCAACGTAGTAGTAGTGTTCCGAAAGACCGCGATCGAGCGCCATAGGCGGAGCCCCATGAGGTTCGAGGGAAGCCCCAATTTTTTTTCATCGGCTATACTCGATGACATATTCCCGAGCACATGATATTAGGTGGTTTTCGCACATAGTTTTTGCCGATGGTTTTCATTCTCGATTAAGGAATTAGGTTTTGAACTAATCCGTGTCATTGGGTTAGGGTTTTGATGCCGCTAGATCCTATATGCATATTGTAATAGTAAACAATGTAAAAAGAATGTATGAATATAATATACGTGGTTTTCCTCGGTTTTGGTTTCCAGGTGAAAAATCTCCGTGTAGTGTTTGTATTTCCATTGTATCTTTTCTCGCTCTTTCCGAATAATGTACTTGCGAGATATTGTACAAGGTTAGAATTTACATTTGGTATCTGAGATTTATTATTTCGGGGATGCCTTTGTCATCAAGGGTTTGGCTTGAGACTTTGATAAGCCTTGTTGCTGGAGATCTGCGGTATTGTTTTTCGTGAAAAGAAATGGCAAGAAATCCGAAGATGGAGATCGAGAATTTTAATGAGAAAATCTTGAGTCAGTGGAAGCTCAAGATGGAAGATCTTTATGTGGATAGAGATCAGTGGATAACATTAGATCCGTGCACGACACCTACAGGAATTTTTGCAGATGACTGGAAAAAGATGATCGGAAGGCAAAGAGCACAATTCGAATATGTCTCTCCGATTCAGTATTAACAATGTGTCGAGAAGCTACGTACCAAAGATTTATGGGAAAAGTTGGGAAGTTGTAATGTACCTAAGTCCCCCGGTAAACAAACGCCCCGAAAGAAGTCGATAACTTGAGGGGACGAGAGATGGAGACTCGTGGCGTAGCACTTGAACTCCTTCCAATACCGTGGTGTCGGCTAGTAATCGCTGATAACATTTCTCGTGATGAAGATAGAGATCGCTTGTTGTGTTCTTTACCAAACTCGCGGGATAGTCTATTTTTTTTCCATAGGTAGTAATACAACTTTGAAGTTTGAAGAAGTGGTCTCATCCTTGTTGCCTGAGGAGATGAGATTAAAGAATATGGAAGGACATAACATAGATGCATTATTTGCAAGAGGACGCTCCTGAAAGAAATAAATCTAATTTCTCAAGTGGGAGATCTAAGTCTAAGGGTAGATCTAAATCGAAATTTTGGAAGGGTATGTTGAGGTGTGGAAAAGAAGGGCACTATAAGAAGCAGCGTATATCCAAATTTGAGAAAAAAGAAGGGATCTCAAGAACCTCCTTCTACATAAGAAAAAGACCTCCAAGGAAGAAGGATGGATGTGTACTCATTCTCTGCCACACATGTAGATCATGCGATGCATGGTTGATTGATTCAAAAATGATCCTTTCATATGACTCATGACAGTGAGTGGTTTTGCAAATATGAAAAGCATGATGGAGGTAATTTTTTCATAAGTAATGATTCGGTCAAACCAAAATCGTAGGAAAAGGAAGGGTCAGGTTGAGAATCATAGATGGAAGGATTAGAACACCGCCTGGGGTTCTACACATCCTGTGTAATGGCCGAATTTGATTTTCGTAAGCAAAATGGAAGATGCCGGGTAAAACAATTTTGAAAAGGAACTTGCGTGGATGGTTCGAAAGAGATGGTGTGGATGAGGGGAGTTTGGTTTGGAACTTTGCATAAGCTGCTAGGAAGCACTATTAGTGATGGGGTGTAATAGCTCCATTGTTCCCGATATTGAAGTTGAAGAAGAAAGAACTCCCACAGTCTTTGGAGAAAAGGTTATTCTATGGCATTAGATATTGGGGCATATTGGAGAGAATGGTTTTCGACTACTACACGGTAAAGGGCTGGTTGAAGGTATGTCTAATTGCTCGATTTTGTTTCTCGTGAACATTGTCTATATGGAAGCTAATCGTAAGATTCCCCTCCGATGCAATGAGGGAAGAAGGAATTTTACGCCTGCTAGTTCACGTTGATGTTTTTGGACCGTGTCGGTCCCATCATCAATAGAAAAATTCATGTACTATGTCTCATTTATAGATGACTTATCGAGGGAAAACTTGGATATATTTCCTTAGGAAGAAATCTGGAGTTCGATGATTTAAAGAGTTTGCTGCCTGTTGAGAATCAAACAGAGTAACAAATTAAGGTGTTGAGGACGATAATGGTGGAGAGTTCCGTGGGAATGAATCTGGGAATTCTACAAGAAGTGTGGTATAGAAAGGCGTAAGACTACTCCATACACTCCTAATGGAGCGCTGACATGAACGTGACGCTGATGGAAAAATCAAGGCACATGCCCAATGGTGTC
The DNA here is from genome assembly GCA_010110895.2 of Picea sitchensis. Classification (NCBI taxonomy): domain Eukaryota; kingdom Viridiplantae; phylum Streptophyta; class Pinopsida; order Pinales; family Pinaceae; genus Picea; species Picea sitchensis. The sequence goes on from SNQJ01S0157766.1 coordinate 12,825, forward strand.
GGATAGGGCAAGAATTGGCGCAGGCAAGCAGAATCGCATGTTATTCCGGTCAACGTATCACCCTCATTAGCATTGGGTGACAAGAATCCACAAGAGGTATGGATTAGTATGAACTTTCTCTCACACATCTTAAGGTATTTTATCACATGCATATGTTCATGTTCCAGCGAAGTGTAGGAGTAAGCTGGATAAGATTGTTGAAAAATGTATCTTTATTGATATAAAGATAGTCTCAAAGGCTATAAGATTTGAAACCCATAAACTAAGAAGGTAAAGGTATAGCCGAGATGTGGTATTTAGAGAAATGAGTTGATGTTGTTAAACGTGAAGTCCTACCAAGTAAGGAAGAACCGAAGATAGAGTTTGATTTAAAGGATGATGAAGGCTCTTACGGGTTACAGAAGAATACGAATCAGAAGAAGAAGATCCCTCATACTCCAAAGTATTGAGGAGATCAAATCAAGAAAAGAAGGCTACCGTAAAGGTATAGTCCATTTGATTTTCATTCAAATTTTTCTTTGTCAATTACCGATGATGATCCTAGAACCGTCAGAGAAGCAATGGATCTGAGGATGGAAATATCTCGAAAAGGGCCATGGAAGAAGAAATGGTACTTGGATAAGAATGAGGTTTGGGATTTAGTTGAGTTGTCAGCTTTTAACCGGAAGAAAAGCTCCATTGGCAACAATTGGTATTTAAAAAGAAGTTGAATGCGTAAGGAAAGTGGAGAAATACAAAGCTCGTGATTAGTAGCAAAGGGTTATTCCCGTGCTGAGGGAATTGATTTTGGTGAGATTTTTTCTCTCCGCTGCCAAGTTAACCTCTATAAGACTTCAAGTTGTTAAGCCGCGATTTGATTTTGAAATTGAATGATGGATGTGAAGACAACATTCCCGCATTGGGATCCTGGAAGAAGAAATTCCTATGAAGCAAAACTTAAGGTTATGCTATGAAAGGAAAGAAGGAGTCGGTATGCAAGTTTAAAAAGTCCCTCGTATGGTTTAAAAACAATCACCAAGGATGTGGTATCAAAAATTTGATACTTATATGTCGACTTGGTTTCACAAGAAGCAAAGAGGATCAATCGTAAATTCTAAATTAATTGGTGATCATTTGATTTATTTGGTCTCTAGATGGATGACATGTTACTCGAGGAAACAACAATGAGATTATACATGATGTGAAAACTCATTTATCCTCTAAATTCGACATGAAGGACTATGCTTCAAATTTCATTTTCCGCATGGAAATTAAAAGAGATCGAAAAGGAGGAAACTCGGTTAAATCAGAAAATATGTCGAGACAATAATAGTAGGTTTAATATGAAGGAATGTAAACCCGTTAAGGTTCCTATTCCCGCTGGTGTAAAGTTATTTATGATCGCTGTCCCAAGACACATATGAGGGAAGAGGATAATACGTCTCATGTTCCATATGCGAAGTGCTTGGCGTCACTTGATGTAGATATGCAATGCTCAGATTAGATTGGACTTGTATTGCAAAGGAGTTTTGAGCAGGTATATGTCAAAACCGGAAGGAGCATTGGATAGCAAGAAAAGAGTTTTCGTGTATTTATGCATAACTTAGCTATGGATTGTGCTAATAAGGAAGACTAGGATTGGACAGAAAGGATTGATATACATGGCTTTGTGGATGCGTGATCATCGAGATTTGGATCGTAGGAGATTTACAAGCTGGTATGTGTTTAACATATTTGAGGAGCAATAAGTTGGATGAGCAAAGACAGACTGTAGTGGCACTATCAACTACGTAATCAATACATGGTGCCCACTCATGCAAGTAAGGGGAAGCGCATGGTTACAAAGATTGTGTTCGCATTGGGTTGGTACAAGAAGTCGTAAGGATAGAGTGTGACAATCGAAAAGTAATTTTTGGTGAAGAACCCTTCTTATCATTCACAAAAGACAAAGCACATTGATGTTCAATATCATTTTGTAAGAGACATGATTAAAAGTAAGAAAGTAACAATCGATGAAGGTGGACACTTTGAAGAATGTTGTAGATTCATTAACAAAACTGTGAGCACCGAGAAGTTCTCTGGTGTGGGGAGGATCCATGGGCATTGTTTCACTAGATTGTTGACTATATAACCACAATCAGGTGCAAAAGAAAACAACAAGTGGGGAGAATGTTGGGTATGTGTTATATTCTTTGCACGTAGTAGTAGTGTTTCTGAGTGCCCCAAGGCCAAGTACGTGTGGGGTTAGAGGGGGGCGTACCGCTTCAATCAATTTTTTTAACATATTTTCCGCCAGCCGACATATTTCTCGGGTCGACATATTGGGATGACATACCGAGACATGATATTAGAGTGGTTTTTCTACATTACAGTTTTTGCCGATGGTTTTCTATCGGTTAAGGAATTAGGGTTTTGACCAATCCGTGTCATTGGGTTAGGTTTTGGATGCCACTAGATCCCATATGTGTATTGTATTGTAAACAATGTAAAAAGAATGTATGAATATAATATATGTCGGTTTTCCTGGGCTTATTTCCAGTGAAAATCTCTATGTAATGTTTGTATTTCATTGTACTTTTCTCTCAAGTTTTCTAAATATCACTTGTAGTAGATATTGTACAAGGTTAGACTTACATCTAGGGAGATTAAGACAAAAGTACGTCCAATTTGTTTAGCAATACAAATGCAAAGAAGGAATGATACACATGGATCGTAAATGTCAATATTTCTTCACATTTTAGTTTGTGAAAATGCAACACAAGAAAATTTCAATCTTGCCATTATTCATACAATAACAATTTTTTTTTAACTTATGGTTGATGAAATAAAATCTATTAGTATTTATATCTATTTGTCATTATTGTTAATATATATAAAAGATGCTTTTGTAGAACAATATTATATTAAATGCAACTCTATATTTGGTTTAATTTATTATCCATTAGTAATGCCAATGCTTTTAATTGTATAAATATTAATTCCATTCTTTATGTTTCTATAAACAAAACAATATGATTATAAAAACATTTTTTATCACTTAGAAATACATATTTAGCTTAATGAATTAATTTTTTGAAGTATGTTGAAGTTATTTAATTTGTTGATATTATTTTTAATTATTCAAACAATTTTTTATTAACATTTATTATCTATTTATAATTAATATTAATGTAAAATTTAAATACTTTAACCACACTTTACACTTTATTAAATATAATAATGAATAAAAAAATTAAATTTTGATGCAATTTATTATCATCATCCAAGATGTTAATATTCATATCCATGAAGTAACCGTCACAAAAAATCACATGGAATTAATTGCATTCTCTTTTCAACATAAGTGAATGGATTACTATTTAAAGCTCAACTATAAATAAAATGTTTATATTGTCAACAAAAATTTAAAGGTTGAAATCCTATTTAAATGTGATTTTTCAATTTTCATATAAATCAAATTGATGAGCCATCATTCTATTCTTTAAATATAAGATCAATTTAAAATTCAAATACAAGTAATTTTTATATATTATCAACAAACATTTATAAATAGAATGTTTATATTGTCAACAAAAGTTTAAAGGTTGAAATCCTATTCAAATGTGATTTTTCAATTTTCATATAAATCAAATTGATGAGCCATCATTGTATTATTTAAATATACAATCAATTTAAAATTCAAATATAAGTAATTTTTATATATTATCAACAAACATTTAGATGTTAGTTCTCATTTTAAATATGATTTTTTAATTTTCACATAAATCAAATTAATGAACCATCAACGGAATTTTAAGTTGTACTATATACATTGTGTTATTTAAGTATATAATTTGGATATATAAATTATGGTAACCATATTTAGCAGGATTATAACAATGAGTTTTTGTTGACCGTATATTAGTTTTGGTCAATTTTCCTTTAGTAAACTTTATAAAATAATTTTTGTTAATTTTTTTTAAATATTTAAATTTGTTTATCTAAAATCTTATTGGACGATCTTTTAAAGCTCTTCTGGTGGAAGAGATGGCAGGCACCCATATTTCTGGAATCTATTCCATAGTTATGGAAATTTAAATGCATTTGTCATATAGACTGGGATTGGGGCTCCCGCGGACCATAAAATAAATAAGTACAATAAATAGGACTGTATAAAGAAGAAGTGCGTGGCGGTAGAGAGGAAGACCTAAAAATAAGAAATTGGAAGTTATGAGTCTTTGGTTAGAGATTTCTATTTAAAGAGGTAGAATAAATGGATTGATAAAGAAAACAATATGTGATCAATATAGACTTAATATGAAGCCGATGCATTTTTTTTTATGTCATCGACGACCACTGGAATCGTGCCAATCAGTTGTTGCCCTTTGTCGATGAGCTTGTCCATTCTCCGTTGGAACCATTATTCAATGTAGATTCTCATGGGGGCCACATTGATTTCATCCCATATTTCTATGTCGAAAACATCATTTTCTAATTTCCTTAGATCCATAGAAATAATATGCAGAGCCTGTTCAATTTCTTCATTGTGTGCCGAATAGTCCACCAACCAGTTCTCGACCTCATCTACACCATATTCAAGGATGCCATAAATTTTTTCTAAAGACAACCCCTTTAAAATATCAAGTTTTTCATCGAAGGATTATTTGGTCAAGGAAAAGGATTTGAGGATTAAGTTTGAGTCTTGAACCTCTTTTTTACTTCCGGCTAAGTCTATTTGGGTCAATTTTATGAATAATTCTTCTTTTTCTGATATGGCTTGTTCACATGATTCGACAATGAGCTGCAGGTTCTTAACTTTCTTTTGTCAGCATGCTTTTAATTTTTTGATCTTCTTTAGGGAGGGGAGATCCCATTGTCTTCTTTTCAGATACGAGTTGTTGATGGCATGGTTGGAAAAAGGGGCCACCATCTATTCATAGAAACGTTCTTCAGTTTTTAAATTCGTCTGCAAATGTCTGTGCAAATGATTTGCCCTTTTTCGAAAGGAAGCTATATTTTGTGATGTTTCCCAGGCTTCAGTAATTAGATGCATTATTTTCTTTATGTTCTTCTCTACAAAGTATCTACACGATGTGAGGAGGCTAGAGGATCCTTTTAACTTGGATGTAGGGGTAGCAAGCACGGTTTTTTCTAAAGGACTAGCAAACTCTGGGGTAGCAATGAAAGTCTCCTCCAATTCCTTGACTCAGTCATTCAGTATGGCATTCTCTGCTTCAATTCCTCCAATGGAATCATCAAGAGCATCACCGGTTACGCGGTGAAATCAGGAGATTTGGGATGGCCTCATTTTCCTAAATTTAATCTTTGTATGAGATTTTCCTTTCTTATTTGTTACATCTCTCTTTTCAATGATTAAATTTTTAGATTGGATGTCAAAACCAGTGCTCTGGAATACGAAAGATTCATCTTCATAAAAGATTTCGGTCTCAACTATTTCCATTGTGGAACTATGGTGCATCACGTATGTAGATGGGTGAACTTTGTGCATGTGCTCAATTTCAGTTTCAAGATGCATGTGCTCAGTTTCAATTTCGGGTTCTTCCGCCTGCCCTACAATGCTTTTTCTCTTCTTCGTCAGGGAAAGCTTGTGAGAACTATCAATTTTTGCACTAGGAGGGTTCTTATCTCCTCCTCCGTTTGAATATTTCTAGGTTGCTTTCTTACTGGGGTTGGTCGTTGAAGAGATGCTCCATGATGTCGTGCTCTTAAGAGTGTTGGCTAGGGACTAGAAACTCTTCTCACCGTATACTTTTCCCTATTTTTTGTACAATTCAGTCGTGCTTTACAATGTCTCTACGTCGCAATCGTCAAAAGCAGGAGTGTTTTCATCACTATATCTGTCTTTGGTCAGGAGTCTATGAATAAAAGAGATGCTAAATACAATTGATAGTAAATTTTCTCGAAAAATCCCATTAGGGTTGAACCCTTTTATCCTTTCAACATATGTTAGGTTCAAGTTCTTGAAATGGCCTGCGAATTCATCAATCTTGTTGACGTTTCTGCACACGAAGTCCCCGACTTTCCAGGGCAGAGGGAGGAACTATTTTTTTCTCTTGTCATGGAAAAAATGAAACCAGTGGTTGTATTGCCTTGCTATTTATGTAACAAACATCTTGTCTATGATGTGGCATGGAAGGAAAGCAGTATTTTCCTTGGATCCAAAGACCATTAGTACACTGTAATTTTCCTTTTGTTCAAGTGTCCTATTCCTGTCCAAAAACATGGTGGCCTTGCCAGACATCCGGGGAGCATCCTTTCCTAACAATAAATCTTTGAAAACTGAGACAAAGTCATTAAAAACCTCATAAAAACAATGGGAGGCCTTGTGCCTCCACAAGGCCCAGTACCATAATGTTACTAGGTCAAATTCATAGTTTATTTTCTTGGACAAAAATAGTTTTGGAAATGGACAACAATGCACTATTGCGAAAATCAAGTAGGATGACATATCAAATTTATTCGATTCTTTGAATAGTGACAACTGGGAATAGATTTCAATGGAAATTAGCTTGCCCCAATCGAAAATGAATTGTTCCTTGACTGTGAAGTACAAAATATAAATAACTATACAGGAAATGCTTAGATTGGATTCCTATCCTGTTATTCTTGTAAACAACCAAGCAATTTCCCGAAATGGATTTGTAAAGGAACTGGCCTACAACTTTGTGATATCTTCAAGAACTATTGTTGGGTCTTCGAGGAACTTGGGTAAGAGGTCCAACCCGTTATCATGTTTTTCTAGGAACTGCTTGCAGTCTTGTCCTCTGAAGGTCAATGCTAGCTCCAACAATATTAATATCTCGCGAAAGACCTGAGGTGAAAAATAAACATGAGAATGGTCATGCAGTGGAATAATTATTTGGCTTGAAATATATTTTTTGACGCACCAACAGACTACCTCCTTATAGTAAAAAATCTTAGGGACGCAGCCTGCACGAGTGATTCCAGAGGTCCAAATCACTTTGTTCTGGGTAGAACATGATGAATAGTAAGAGTATTCCCTTGACCACCAGAAGTTCTGGTCCTCACATCCAAAGATATTCACTGTATCTCCACATAACTATTGTCAAGTTGCTACCATAAGTGTACAAGAACGTTTGTTTGCTCTAGATGATGTCTGAAATGAAGAGTTGGAAGGGATAATATAACCTTGCACAAATATTGGTCCAAATGTGTGTGAATGGGAGATCTCCTCGAGACATTCACTCATTAATGACAATTTTGATGGATGTTGCATGATGCATTGTTATCATTAAAGACTAGTAATTGCATACATAGAAGTGCAAACATGAAAGATACGACAATGAGCAATTAAGGATTGGATATTTTCTGAATGGGCCAACGTGATGACCCTTGTTTGAGATGAACAATCGAAAGGGATAATATAACTCTTTGCATATCTTGGTTTAGTACGTATTAATGGGAGATATCCTCGAACCTTTCACTCATTAATGACAATGTTGACGGTTCCTGCATGGTGAGCTGTTAGAATGAAAGGTTACTAATTTCATATTAATAAATAAGTATGAAGGTTGTGGGGATGAGAAAGAGAAATTAATGAGTGTCTAATTATCAAAAATGTTCAGGCATGCTTCAAAATAGGGTTACAAGGTACAATCATTGGAGGTGAGGGCTTGAGGGTCAAATTGTATGTCTCGGAATTTTTTGAGTGCAAACCGCATAACACGGAAGAGGGAATGATGGGACAATATAGAGGGAAATTTATATATCGCAAAATTCTAGGTAATGTTTTCAGTACATAGAATAATGGAAGTGCAAATGTGAGCCCGCCTATCCGGGAACTTGCAATCGAAAAAGTGGCTCAAGTATGGAATAGAGAAACGGTTGGGCGAATTCGTTTTCGCTAATATATTGAAACTTGTAATATATATCCCATTGCATGGAAATATATTTTCTCCATGTCTCTGGGAAGAAAAGACAAAGTAAGAGAAGATAAGTTAATTTAAATTTTAGGAGTCTAGCTTCATTTAAATTTCACTATCTCATCGATGTTTTTTTATTTTTAATGATGGTCTGTATGGTTGTTGCATGATGAACTGTTAGCATTAAACCTTGGTCGGGCACAGTAAATAGTGACTAAGAATTGGATATTTCATGAACCCACCAACCCAAGGAACCGCATAAGAGATTCCATGAAATGGGCAAGTATGGAAAGCAGTCGAACGAGCTTCAGAATTAGGGAGACAATGGTTCCCCAAGAGACGTGACTTCCCCAGGGTCAAATTGTATGTCTCGAAACTTGAGTGAAAAATGTGTACCATGAAAGAGGGGATGATATGGGAGTTCGAAGGTCAATTTGTATATGAAATAAGTGTGGGAGATCTCCTCACGCGTTTCTCTCATTAATGACATGTTTAAGGTTCATGCATGGTGAAGTGCTAGCATTAAAGCTTGAAAATTTCATATTTAGAGAAAAGTAGGAAGGTACTGGGGACAAGGAAAAACAATTAACGAATGGCTAACTATCAAAAGTGGTTGGTGATGCTTCAAAATAGGGCTAGAAGATACAACTAGTAGAGGTGAGGGCCCAAGGGTCAAATTGTATCTCTCGGGAGTGTTGACCGCATAATGTGTAACACGGAAGAGGGAATGATGGTGCATTCCCACAGACAAATTGTATTTCGCAAAACTTTGGGTACTGTTTGCTAGTCGCAGAACATTGGAAACACAATCTTGATCCCACCATTTCAGGAACCCGCAATCAAAAAAGTGTCTAAGTATGGAATAGGGAAATGGTAGGCCAAACTCGATACACAGTAAATGTACAACATCATGGAGATACAACCAACTTGGGGATAATTATTGAAAGGAATGGTGGACAGTCGGGCTCGTGACGGGTTATTCCAATAGACAAATTGTATATCATGGAACTCTGGGCACTGTTTTCAAGTCGCGGAAGATTCGAAACACAATTTTGAGGGTGTTAATCCAGGAACCCGCAATCGAAAAAGTGTCCAAGTATGGAATAGGGAAACGCTGGCACAAACTTGTTTTCTCTAATATATTGAAATTTGTAATAGCTTTCCCATTACTTGGAAAGATCTTCTCTGCATGTTTCTGGATAAGTTCTGTAGGGCTGGTTAGTCCTCGAGGCTTTTTCTTATTAACGACGATCTTTACGGTTTTTGCATGATGGCGTCTTAGCATTAAACCTTTGGTGTTGTAGAAATTCTGAGGTCCTATGAGGCTGCCATCTAAGGTCTGTCCTTGACCTTAGTATGGCTCTAAGTTTCAACTGTTTGGCTGTCTTCTTTTGTTGTTTTAGGAAAGCA
>SNQJ01S0157770.1:0-21557 GCA_010110895.2 Picea sitchensis
CTTGCATGACTACTGATCTTGAGTTTGTTAGGATAATGCTAATTACAAGGATAAATACCATCATGACTTCCACTTTCAACAACAAGTTCTCATCATGTTCTCCTTGTAGAGGAAATTGTCCTTAATTTTTGTTGTAGGTGGGGAAACCATTGCTGAAAAGTGGATTGAGATAGCCACTTTGCTTGTATAGGTAGATTAACATTGCATCTAACCAAGTGATGGACTACTTATGCCATGTAATTCTAGTCTGGACACTGAGTAGTGTGTATTTGCCAAAAGGAGGCTGAGAATATGGAATAGTATCTTAATGGTGAGTAACGAGAACCTCCAAAGGGCAAGGTCAGTAAGTCCAAATGGAAGGCGTTTGAACCAATAGTTTAGGCGATGGTGTATGGTTCATATAAAATTGGTTTGAGCTTGTGGTGTTTCTTGTTCTGGAATCGCTGCTTGTCTCATGAGAAGATATGTATCCCATCGAGAATCCCATTTCTTCAAAGAGACGAAGAGCCTCCATGCCATAGCCATGCTAGGCATAACCTACAATCATGGCATTGCAAGTCACCGAATCTTGTTTAGGCATTTTTTTAAACATGTGGCGTGCATCCTCTATGCTTCCACATTTGGCATGCAATGTAACTAGAGCATTGCCAACAGAGACATATGATGCAAAATCAGTTCTGATGATGACAGCATAGATTTGCTTCCCCTGGTCACGGGCTGCAAGGCCACCACATGCACTTAGCACACAGACAAAACTACATTCATCTGGCTTCATGCCTCCACACAACATTTGAGAAAACAACTTCAGAGCTTCATCACAATAATCATTCTGAGAATACCCTGATATCAAGGTATTCCATACTACTACATCTCGCTCAGGAAATCTGTCAAAAACCCGACGGGCATCAGCTCTGCTACTAGATTTAGAATACATATCAACTAGGGCACTTCCAACTATTGCATTCGACTCAAATCCAGTTGTAATTACGTGAGCATGGAATTTTCTTCCTTGATCCAGCGCTTCAAGATTGGCATATGCGGAGAGGATGATAGTGTTACTTTTGCAATTGTCCTGCTCAATGTTATGACAATCCAAAGAAACATGCAAATCATTTTTAGCATACAAGAGATAAATCTATACACGTCAAAACAACTCCATGTGGAAATGAACACTCAAAGAGAGCTACCTGCTCAACCTGCAGGGCAAGTAGCAAGACATAGGGTAGGAAGGTAATCTTAGAAATATATTTAAACCATGTAATAATAAGCAATATAATCCTTGCACCATGCATAGTTAGTTCCCTTCTCAAGAAGTAGTGCTTGCTTGTGCATTGAAAGTAACCACACAGTAACAAGGACCTAGGAAGGTGCACTGATGACTCATTAAACTAATGCAACCATTGCTGGAAAGTCCTCATATGTAATGGAACGACTAACAGGCTGATGATGAAGTTAACATAGAAGGAGGATTCCTTCTAATCTATGCCACCTACTTCAGGGCACATGAGCAAGGACTTGCTATGATGAAATAAGGTAACTTCTTGTTCTCACGGCCATTCTCACCCCAAACCTGAACAAACCAAGGTGGATCCTAAGAAAACTGCTTCAATTGAGACAAATATGTACAAATATTCCACAGCGTTGACTTTGTCCTGATTACATTGTTGATTGGGAAGTTCTAGTAGGTTAAGTTTCTAGTTTTTGCTAATATGCCTAATTTATTCATGTAAACATAATCAACAAGTAGGATGCATCTCAACTTGTAAAGCAATATTTTTGTGTGTAGCAAGGACTTGCTCCGATGAAATAAGGTAACTTCTTGTTCTCACGGCCATTCTCACCCCAAACCTAAATAAACCAAGGTGGATCCTAAGAAAATTGCTTCAATTGAGACAAATATGTACAAATCTTCCACATCATTGACTTTGTCCTGATTACATTGTTGATTGGGAAGTTCTACTAGTTAAGTTTCTAGTTTTTGCTAATATGCCTAATTTATTCATGTAAACATAATCAACAAGTAGGATGCATCTAAACTTGTAAAGCAATATTTTTTTGTGTACTTGCACTTGTGTTATAATGAATTTGTACAATTTATATTCTTTTCCAATGGTTTACAAATCAAAATCATTCATGAAAAAACTATACTCTTCACACAATATCTGCTAAGACAGCTCTAATTTTTTAGACTGCAAAAAAATTGCACCCTAGTCTATACTATGACAACTTTTATCAGTAAAATACCAAGAGACAATCACAGGTCAGATTCATGTTAATATGAGAACTTATTTTTCCACTTCTGAACTATTTCACACAATATAGATTTGATGGATTGTACACTACATTGGGCAACAATGGGCATTCCAACTATGGAGAAACAATTTTCATTATTGTTTACATACACTCTTGTTCTATCCACCAAAGCAAGCACAATTCAACAAGTTGGGACATGAGGTACAATGTCTTATATAATGTTTAAAACTTCACCAGCCTTCAAAATCCCACCCAGAGCCTCAAAAGTAGGGTCAGCACTCAGGCCATTCCGATCACCAATCTCTGGATGCTCTGATGCAGAGTATGTATCCTTGACTCTCTTTCACCACTTCTTGTTTTGGAAACTCTTCTTCACTGCATGGAGGAACTCTCTCAACTATAAGGGCTTGATCTCACATTGTCCACAAGTTGCTGCAAGGAGTCTGTTCGAAGCTATATTTATTATGCACTGTTGTATACATGTGATCATGCTATATGGTGCATTTCATTTTGTTAGTGAAGTAGGAGAACAATCAATATCTGAAAACATCACATCATTCATACATTTCCAAATATGAAAATAGAGCTCCAACATGTCTTTCTAGTAGATTGAAATGACTAGATATATCAGTGGTCACGTGTGACTTTACAGGCTTTCCACCTCGTGAGATCTCTCAGCCAATTGGTCGTGATATTCCTGGTTATCTTCCTTGTGAAAACCCTCAGCTCAATGACAAAAACTAGAAAATGTTGTAGAACGATCGTGATCTCCTCCACTACCTTTTCTTTCTATGAAAAATCTTCTTATCATCAACACTAGGTGGTAAAGGATTATTTGGCTCAAAAGATGTCTCTTCAAGAGGATTCTCATCAGTACTCTTTTGCAAGGCACAAGCTATTGTGCATTCACCACTAACACCACTTTCCAGCCCAACCACTGTCTTATTTAACACCACTCACTCCAACAGTCTAATGTCTTTATCATTTTCATGGAAAACACTACAAAGTCTATCATGTTCCCCACACTAGGCACTTCATTCTCCATTTCATCATTTTTATTATAGATGAAGTCAGATATTTGGGTATCCTTCAGAATGTGTCAAGGGGAACTAAATTCAACTTCTTTTTCTGTGCCTTTATTGGAATGAGAACCCAGCAGGGAAACCACATTTCCCTCAAAATTTGCAGTTCCAAATGTCTGAACTACTATGGCAAGATTGCCAGGAATTCAGACATTTGGAACTGCATATTATGAGGGAAATGTGGTTTCCCAGTCTATGGAAGAAATATATCCTCTTGGACACGTCAAAATCCTCAATAAATTTAATCCCAACAATACTGGGAAGGGAGCTCCTTCTATATGAGGTCTGTCAAAAAGCGAAAACAACTCATGCAAGTTATGAATAACTTTACATGCCACAATTGATTCAGCCATATCATCCTGCATGTATAGTTGGTGCTCGGAGCAAGCATGAGCCATTATAGCTGTAATAGACCACAAAAGACCTTGCAACACCTCACCTATTGTTTCTAATTTTCATCAGAAATTTTATCTGATAACGTAGTAATGGAGTTTCCATCAGCCCCATTGTAACTATTGTTTGATGTTGCAATTGTACAATAATTTTCAAGAGCTGTAGATAGCATAGGAATAAGAGGTGGCAAGAGATTGCAGGCCAAGAAGTAGCTACGGTTGATAGCTAATGCTAACACCACTTTCAAAATTCAGAGCAATGAGATTGTTGTCCGACAAGCTTCTAGCTTTGATGTATGTGAAGCAAGAAGTGCATAAGCAACAAAATCAATAAGAACAGCTTGCCGAGCTGCATGAAGTTCAACTTCTTTTCTTTCAAGGTATTGTCAAAAGCCAACACAATCAGTATGTGAAAGACATTAAATGCCACATATATTTTACATAAATTTCACAAAAATCCACTTTAGAGAACTAAGCAGCCTATATAGCATGCAACTTGAGATTGTCCAAACAACAAATATCACAAAGCACCAATATGCAACAAATCTGAATAGAACACCTCCAAAGTTCAATGATACTAGAAACTAGCACTTGATGCAACTCCTGTAACTATACAATCAAACAGTTGATGGAAACTCTTTGTTCTCACTAATAAACCCATTCTAGGCGAGAGAAGTTGGTGGTCATTTCTCAAAAATCTAAGTCTAAACAAATGCTATTATACCCGCACTTTTATCGGCCCTTCTTTATTTTCTTCTTATCAAGAATAATGTCACCAACATCATTCCAACTGGATGTATTTTCTGTACTTACAATGGCCTTAGGATAATGATAATTATCAATTTTGGCATGAGACAGAGGATAGGCATGGTAACTGCTATGAATGTTACTCGCTACTCTCTTTCACCACTTCTTGTTTTGGAAACTCTTCTTCACCGCATGGAGGAAATCTCTCAACTATAGGGGCTTGATCTCACATTGTCCACCGGTTGCTGCAAGGAGTCTGTTCGAAGCTATATTTATTGTGCTGTTGTACAAGCATGTGAGATCATGCTATATGGTGCATTTCTTTTGGTTAGTGAAGTAGGAGAACAATCAATCTTTGAAAACATCACATCATTCATACATTTCCAAATGTGAAAATAGAGCTCCAACATGTCTTTCTAGTAGATTGAAATTGACTAGATCTATCAGTGGTCACGTGTGACTTTCCATGCTTTCTACCTCGTGAGATCTCTCATCCAGTTGGTTGTGATATTCATGGTTATCTGCCTCATGAAAACCCTCAACTCAATGACAAAATTGCTCATTCAATGTTGAGGACACATGACCCGCCTGGGGCTCCTTCTGAAACTCTACTAAATGGGGTAATTTACCTAATCTTGACTGTTGTTTCAAGTTTCTAACTTCTCATTTGTGAGTAGAATGGATTGTATAAAGTTATCACAAATGCAATTTTATGCAGATATTTCCATATGGTGCGGGTGGTTTAACTACAAGTGAGATTAACAGTTTGGGTGGTGGTTCTAGAATTGCAGTGGGTGGATTATCTGGTGGAGTAGGTGCATGAGGTGGTTCTAGAATTGGTTTGGGTAGGGTAGCTGCAGGTGCAGGTTTGTTAGGACTGGCACCTTTGAATGATCTAGCTTTGATGGGGCAAAGACAAGGAGGGGTCGGCATAGATCCTGCTCTTGCCAAGACATATGCATCTTTAAGACTGCCCGACAGTGCAATATCTGGTTCATATTTCAGGCTACTTGACCATCTTAATATTGATGAATCCTCCAATACAATATTTATTGAGGGGCTTCCTACTGATTGTTCTTGCAGAGAAGTTGCATGTATCCTTCCAAAGTTGTTTAGTTTCCTGGTTATTGTTAGATAGCTTGCAAGACATGATGCGTGCCCATTCCATACATAGCTTCTTGAAGTCTCTAGCTATTGTTATTCCTGCCTTTTATAATGTGAAGCCCTCTTTGATCTTCGATGGAAAGACAAAGATGGATAGTATGCTCGAGCCCTATTCTTTAAATGTTGTATGCCCTATGATCTTCGATGGACAAACAAATATGGACGGTATGCTCGAGCCATGTTCTTTAAATTTTGTATTCCCTATGATCTTCGATGGACAAAAAAAATATGGACGGTATGCTCGAGCATACTGTCCATCTTCGATGGACAAACAAAGATGGATAGTATGCTTAAGCCCTATTCTTTAAATATTGTATGCCCTATGATCTTCGAAGACAAACAAATATGGACGGTATGCTCGAGCCTTGTTCTTTAAATGTTGTATGCTTTTTTTTTTTAACTGGAGAGGATTTTGTCTGCAATTGAGACCATTTTTGTGGGATGTCAGTTGGTCACGACAGACCACTAGATTGCCTGTTTGTGCTCATCAACTGACTGTGATTATGAAAATGAACGATATTTACATGTTTATCGGCATCCATATGGTTTAATTTTCATGTTTAGGTAAGCATGGTAAGTTGTAGAGTGGAAGGATTTTCCTAAAGGCCTCGGGGTTCTGATGTTGGATGAGGACTCCGAGGCAGCTGCTGAAACCAACTCCAGAATAGAAGGCTTTGAATATGTTGGTAAGTTTGATTAAAATCCTTAATCGCACGTAAGTATTGGCATAAGCACAAATGGAGTACTTTTCTATGTACAAGACTTCTTAATCATGGGGATCTTGTTTTAAAATATCAATACTGGAACTGGATTCAGAGGATTGAAGTTTTTATTACTACTCTACTGATCAGATAATTTGATGAGATCTCAAGAATTTCGTAATGATTATGCAACATGGTGTTGCATTTGAGGTCTTATATATCTGGACTAACTTTATCCAAACATAAGCATGGAATCCTTTTCTGCAATGGCAGAGAACTTCGGGAGTAACAAGTTGGATAGTGCTATGTTGGGTAGTATAGAAGAGTAACATAGTTGATAATGCGATAATTCCATATGGAACAACAAGCTATTATGCAGTCGTTGGTCCATGGAAATTAATGATCTGAAAGTCCCATGGACCCATTTCATTTCTAAGTAGAGAACAGGTCCTACAAAAGGATCTGAAGCTTATTGTTAGTGTGTTCTACTCTTTACTCGCTGGGGTGGTTGGGTGTGAAGTTGGGGAGATGATTCTACCAATATATTGAAAGTTCCAAACAACTTGTTGGCTTGGGTTGATCTATCAACTATTTTATTTTTTTGTGAGCGTGTAATGGAGAATTGGGTATGTTGAATATGGACATTAGTACATATTCATCTAAACCTGAGTTTTGGTATCTTTGATGTTTACTAACTCAAAGATGCACATCTAAAGTTCACACAACAGCTCTATATCAAATATTAAAATCCAAATGTACAACCCCTGTTTCCCAGCCTCTGTAGACAATATATATATTAGATCGATTCTAGATGGGTTTGTGCTGCGGCCCCAGGCACATTCGACAACCCAAATGTGTCACACTAAACCGAAAAAAATAAATCACGAAATATTGAGATTCATATTCCAGGAATTAAATACCTCTCCGCTCGCTTGTAACCCACGGATAAACATTGCTACAAGACAATTTTCCTCTAAGTATTTTCATCCAATTCCATAGTTGTTGTCATTTTTTAGTATAATCTTCCTTCATAGGCCAAGATCTATCAGATTTACAGATAGGAGAATGTTTGTTGTTCTGTAATATCTATTCTTGCCGAGATTTTTTCTTTTGAAACAGTTACAGATCTGTGTAAATAATATGCCTTGTACTTGCTATTTTTTTTCCTTCACTAGGGTTCTCTTTTTCTTTCATTTTCTGCATAATGGAGGTGTTGTTGATCAAGTTTTAGTGATGGCCTGAGGCAGTTTCCACCTTCTCCAACGAAACAGAGGCATTGGTTGTGCTTGCAATTGAGACTAATTCATTCCATGTTGCTTTGGTTGAGGTAAGTTTATTAGCCTTCTTGTTGCTTTGGTTGAGATAAGTTTATTGGCCTCTTATTGCTTTTCTACAGTTTTGATGGTAGTATCTCTGTCCATAAATTAACAACTACTTAGTTTCCTAACAATAGTATGTATTCTCTGCAATCTGCAGCCTGGTTGTAATCTCGTCCTCTTGATTGTAGGTGACCACATGTAACAGCTGTGTCGGTTTTAGGTTCCTCCAAACAGCCTGCGATATACCAACCATTAGTAGGTATTATAGGGAGAATGAATTTGTCATATTCCTTTTACTTAGAATCTATGGTAAACTTGAACATGATGGAGTGCAGTGTCTCTTAATTTAACACATCTAGTTTTGGAGATAACATGTTTGAGAAATTTGTATGTTCATTTTTACAATTACAATTCTTTCGGTATCAGTTAGTTTAGCTTCCTTTATGCCTTCGGAGTATCCTGAGGCACTCCTACAGGTGCTTATTCTTGATTGTACTTTCTTCAGTCCCATTAACCACCTTTTGGTAATTTGTTTGACATTAATATATTTATCTTATCTTATTCCTGCATTATTGTCTTCCCTAGCTGTACAAGCTTGTATGTGTTTGTTAGCTTTTTGCATTTGATGTGTGCAGTATTTAGAAGTGTGATCTGGGTCTCATATCATTGTATGGATCATTGTTTTTTGCAGTGTTAATCGATGCAAACGCATGCTAGCTGAGATTGATGTCAAAGCTGTACTTGTTGTTGCAGATTTGGAGAGAAAAGATGTTAACTTGGATTTGATTAAAGTGGAAGGAAAAGTTGGTGGAAAGCTGGAAGATACATAACTGGTTTATGGTATTATAGTTGATAAAGATATGAGTCATCCACAGATGCCCAAGAGAATTGAGGATGTAAACATAGCTATTTTGACTTGTCCCTTTGAGCCACCTAAGCCAAAGACAAAGCATAAGGTTGACATTGATAGTGTAGAAAAGTTTGAAGCTTTACGTGAACAAGAAAAGCAATACTTTGATGAAATGGTGAAGAAGTGCAAGGTAAGTAGAGTCTATATTTATTACTCAAACCCTCGATATATTGGCCTTTTAGATTTATTTTAAGTGTTTGCTTTTATTGTTGAAGTTTGACCTTATCTCAAAACCATGAAGGCTTGGTTAAATCCAGGTCACTACTCATTTTAAAATGGCCCCATTGTTAGATGGTAATCATATCAATTGATTTGAGTAGAGTTACATGCAATATATTGAAATTATCTCTTCAATAGCTTATAGAATAGAGTGCAAAGATATTAGCTATTAGCTATTCTCTGAAAGAGACGGTTGTCTGTCATCCTAAGGTTGCAAAGGTGAGACTATTGAATGACATTTCCGAAAGGAAATATGTCTGCTAGGCCCAAGTTTTGTTAATAAGTTTGGAATCATATTGAATTATTGTTGAACAACATTTCACCATAGAGCTCTAAACTGATTCATTAGCACATTAAAAACATGTCTTCAAATGACATTATTTGATAGCCTTTTTGATGCATAGTATTTTTTTCATTCTGTCTGAGATGATGTGGAACCATAGTTGATGAAGACCCCAATTGTTATTTCTTGAATTGTTTAGTTATTTGTACAATTAGAAGCAAGGACAGTATTCCATTTGGCTAATTACCCAACCCATGCATAAACTTCATGTGTAAACCATGGATAGTTTTTAGGTTTGACCACCTTGTCTATTTGACTGTGTTATCAACTTATTATTGTCCTAATGTCAGTATTCTGGGTCTCTTATTCACTAATGTTGGGATGGGTACCCGAAATAGCTAAGGTAAACTCTGGTAACATTGTCATGTTTTAAAGCCAATAGTTATAGAACTATTATTTCCTAATGTTGTTCCGTGTTACCTGAAATGTGGAAGGTAAGAATATGGTAATATTTTGGAGGTCTTAAACCATTGATTGCTGAAAGAACAATCGAATGGGGCATGATGTTTTCATGGTTCCTTCATAATTGAATTATTGAATTGCTTTGATTTTTGTTTTTGACACGCAGACACAATGTAGGTATAGAGGCTTGTAGTCTTCATGCTACTAAAGATGTATGTCCTTTGCATTGCAAAGCGTGATGCCTTGTTTTCCTGTATACTTTTTCCTTGAAACTGGTGCAGGCAACATACTGTTGCACCGATTTCTATCAGGGTGAATCCATGATTTCTTCTTTAAATTTTATAGAGGTTGTTGATGTTTGAGACATCAACTATTCTTTTCATTAAACACATCTGTGTTCGTGATGAAATTCTTTCTCAAGCTTCATTATATATCTCTGGATGAGACTATGATCTTGGTTTCCTCATTAAGTGGCTGATTTAATTTTGTTCAAGCTTTGCAGGGAGTTCTTTCTGAGAAAGAGCTTATCCAACCACGGATATATACACCACGTAGACTTGTGATTTCCACTGACAGACCAGTTGTATCAACAGAAGCAGCTGATGTAAAACGTGTATTTGGTGGCAAGATTGGCACAACAAGCTTTCAAGCTCCAACAACAGAGTGTCTTTCTTATGTTCCCTCATTAGATACCAAGAATGGTATTCCAGCTTTCAGTTGTGTGTGTTGGAAATGCATTCTGATATTTGCAGCAAAACTTCTAAATTTGCTATGGTTCTAAAGGTCTGTTTGATGTAGCAGATGTCAAAGTGACCCATCTGAACAATTGTCTATAGTGATGTGTCGAGTTGCTTCTAAAATGTCAAGTAAATTACATTAGATATGCTTGAGCTTATTCTGAATTCCTTGGAAACTATATGTTTGTTGATGCAGGGACAAGAGGCCCCATTGCAAAGTTCTGGCAGAAATCATGAAGCTCTTCTCAAGTCTCTCCTAAAGGCTTTTAGAGTTTTTGGAGATACCCTTGAATGTTGAAAATCTCCGGTTGCATGATGTCCTCTGTAAGGTGATGGAACCAAGACACTGTTGAAATGCAACCTATTTGTTATCCTTCCCATTGATCTTTGTATTTTAGTGCATTGCCAACTTTCCAAAACCAATTGGTGAAACCCTGAAAGATTTCCTGTCATTGGTTACATCGATCTTCAAGATTTCCACATGCTTTGTAATTAGACCATTTTCTACTCTTCAGTAACATTACTTTGTAATTAAACAGAAATGCCAGTGAGTTAGATTGATGTCTACAACACCAAAACATTATGCACTGTTGTATCAGATAGAAGAAATCTGATCTCAACAAACAGGGTAAGGATTTTAAGACTACTCGTTGATGTTTGTATTGGTTTAACCTCCCATGGCCTATGTAAACTATATTAATGATATGTCTAGGCTCGCAAATTCAAGGACCTTTGGATAAGTTTGAATATTTTGGTTGGACGTCTAATAAAATTATTAATATGTTGTCGTAATTTGTGTATACTTATTTGGGGTTCATACAATGTGGATTTCGCGTCTGGTTTAGGTTCAATGAAGGTGAAAGATTTTGATTTTGATGTGCATTAACAAGCATAATAATAAAAATAAAAAAATCCTGATTTTGTTTGTTTCCATTAGTTGCATATAACGGTAGCCAATAGCTATGTGGATGTGAACATTAACGATCGTATCCAATGTTTAGTAGACCAGAACAAGAATATCAGTTGCACAGTTTTACATTTCTCTTCCTTTCAGGACATTCTAAAGTTGATGTTGAATTTGGACAATTGACTTCTGTGAAAAGGACGACCCAAATTGTCTTGTGTGGGGTTGTGGATCTGTTTTTTGAAGGTGGGAATTTTAAGGTGAAAGGCAGGTGGGAATTCTAGTGAACAGACTTAACAATAACAATGGGTGATAAACCCTAAAAGTAGGGTTTGGTTTTTTTTTGAGAGATGGTAGGGCAATCAAACAGTGTCCACATCTATCTTAGGTGATAGATGTAGCCTCAAAGTTTAGATATTTGGTTTACTATGATGTTCCTCCCTTGTTAAGATAATTTTAACCTTTATCTGAAGCATGAATTAAAGATTTTATTTTATAGTACTGATATAAAGTAAGTGCTGACTAAAAAGCATGAATTATGCAAGCAAAATTTACACTCAGTCTTGATTCTGAATGAACTATGTGAAGGAAAAATTTTCTATTTTATACTAAGATAAATCAACTTGTGTATTAAGATAAACCTTGATTTGAAGAATTATTATTTGAGATGAAACAAAGCTTTATTCGAGGAACACGAATCAAAATAAATCAACCGTGGAACCTAGAACTGGGAAAGGTTAAGATCAGTCAACGTTTCGTCTTACGAGTATAAATTGTGAAGGAAAGGGTTTTTTTTTTTTTTTTAAATACATCAAACGTAGATCCTAAGAACCTGAACTATGCCACCTTATCAAACGGATTTCATAGTGAATAAAACTAATTCCTTATTTGTGTGGGTGTGGCTTTTTGACTTTTACACTTCACTATAGGGTGGTAGAGCTAATGTTACTCTTGTTTTATTGGGAGAATTCAATAATATTAGAAATAACAATAGAAAGTTTTATACACAAATGTCAGAACCAAGCATTTTTGTGGACACTATATAATAGAGGATTAAGAGGATTTGTTTTTGTGCATCCATATGATGCATGATGATTGCATTTGGGCTTCATATCTCAATCATATCACAATTATGCTTAGGGAATTAATGTCCTTTAAACTCATGCAAATCCACAACCAGACTATGCACTTACCAAATCCAATGCATGAACTCAGAACCATCTAATGGTCTCCATTTCCTTATGCCACTTAACAAAAATAGAGGCCCCCTATGATGGAGGCCTAGGCTTGCACATTGCTAGAGTAAGATCCTACATATTCGAACACTGACCATTTTGAATACAAATAACCCAGTTGTTGTAAGTCCAAATAGGTGCTCTATACCATATAGTGGGGAAAAACTCTCAAAGGGTTGTCTTCTTTTCCAACATAGATTAATGCATAGTTTCTAAATGGTAATTTTCTACACGTATCTTGTTCAACCCAACCACTTAATCTAGAGGGATTGGCTAGAGCTTGGGTGTCAACATTCATCTATTTAATGTAGTCTCATAGCCTTCTATGGGTTTCTCTCACTGCTACGTTAGAGTTCATAGTGTGCAGAAGATGTTATGATTATGATTTGTTCTCAGGTACTAGCTGGGAAAAAATGTTGAAGGTGAATCAAAGCTTTAAGAACAAGATGAAGTGTAGCTTCAAGAAGAAGATATTTGTCTATTAATCAACAACGAACAACAATCTATTAATGATGCAGATTGCTCAAAATATGTATCAAAATTGTTGAGTGAATGTGCGCCTCCTGTTCTGCATCATTTGGTCAATTCAAAGACCATCCTGAATAGATTGTTGTCATAAATGATGATGAAGCTTTGAACTTAAATGAAATGGAGATGCAATCTCCCACTTGGCTTGAGAGTGAAAGGAGAGATAGCATGGATGTTGAAGTGACTGAAGCTAAAGTGTGCACTGAAGGTTGCAAATAAGTTCTGTCTTTTCGTTGTTGTAAATTTAATTTTGAAGAAAATGTTAATGAAGGAGGAAGAAATTTCCATGTATGTTGTCACTAGCTGACACCTATATGACTTACTCCTCCTTTGGGCCTGAAATGACTATTAGGTCTTGATATTAATATTGTATTTTTTTTTTAAATACCTACACAAAGGTATAAATTGTGATGTCTTTCACTCTCTTCCCGTCGCTATTGCCACGTTCGAGACGTCTCTCTTTCCACCTCCAAGATTGTTGCTCCCATAGCAACCACGTCGGAGCTAGTAACTCCTGGCCGTCGTTGTTGCCACCTGATGGACGTCGTTCTTGCGATGTTCAAGAGTGTCGCTCCCATAGAAACCACGTTGGAGCTCATACCTCCTCCCGTCGGTCTTGCCACCTTCAAAACGTCTCTCTTGCCACGTCTGAAACGTCCCACTTGCCACGTTTGAAATGTCGGTCTTGCCACCTCTGAAACATCTCACTTGCCACGTTTGAAACGTCTCACTTGCCACGTTTGAAACGTCTCTCTTGCGACGTTTGCAACGTCGGTCTTGCCACGTTTGCAACGTCTCTCTTGCCACGTTTGAAATGTCTCTCTTGCCACGTTTACAACGTCAGTCTTGCCATGTTTGCAACGTTTGAAACGTCGCAAGAGAGACGAAAATTAGGTCGTCGGAAAAATGACGTCATGTGAAACAACGTTTGAGGGGGTCCGAGGTTTGTTGGTCTTCCAACAATAGAAAGTGGCAATTGCATCGAACGCGTCATTGAAATTTGACCCAAATGCAGTAGTGTTTAGACAAAAAATATTTAATGTTGCATCCTCTAACTCTTTCTTTTGCTTAACTTTTAATGTATCTATCTGAGAACCAAGAGTACTAAGAAGTTTTTATTTAAAATTATTCAATAGATCACTAATTTTTTCTCAACTTACCCCACTGGTGGTTGATTTGTTGACTCTAGAGATTGAATCCCTAGGTCCCTTACCATATTTGGACTTTTCATAAGAGATATGCTTACATATAAGTCACAAATTTTTGGATAGGTTAGGTGAGAAATGTCTACTTTACCCATTAAATTTAATACATCAATCCATTCATCTCTAATCACTCTATGTAAAATGACTTTCAAAGTATCCTAATATAGATGATTTTGTTTTACTCTTTTGATAGTATAATGAAATATCTCTAAATAATATTCAAGGATTCTTTTTCTTTTTGTGTCATTTTAAACATTTATTCTCTCATTCCTCTATTTGTACAATAATCATTGTATTTTTTAAGGAATGTTTTCCTCATCTCATCCCAATTTTTTATTGCAATTGCACATAAACCCATAAACTAATGTAATGCAACATCCTTGAGTGTAGTTGGAAAGAACTTCAATTTTTAAGCGTCAAAAGAATAATCATAACTGCAACATAAAAAATTAAATTTGAAATTGAAAGTTTTAGGATCTTCACTTACCATACCATGAAAGTCAGGCAATGTTGAAGGTGGTATGTTCTTCATTTGAACTATGACTATTGGATCGAGAATTGGAAATCGAAACTCATTCTCAGTGATTGATGTATCAGTTCTTTCTTGTCTTTCTTCATGTTCATGTTCTTCTCCACTTCCATAGCCTCTTCCTTCTTCTCGGTCACCTATTACTTTTGACATGTTGAAATCTTCAATATGCATAGATTCTTCAGAAGTAGTCAAAAGTTCTCTCTCTTCAATAGGATTCTTAGGAAACTCTACTTTTGGCTTCCCACTAAGTAATTATTCTTCTTTAGGTTCAGTGGAAAGTATGAAAAATTGTTGTGATGTAGATGGAATCTTCATTGTTTTAGA
The DNA here is from genome assembly GCA_010110895.2 of Picea sitchensis. Taxonomy (NCBI): domain Eukaryota; kingdom Viridiplantae; phylum Streptophyta; class Pinopsida; order Pinales; family Pinaceae; genus Picea; species Picea sitchensis. The sequence goes on from SNQJ01S0157770.1 coordinate 14,998, forward strand.
ACTTCCTTCCCTAAATTTTCCTTTGCATTTAATGTGTGTAGTCACAATTCTTCTTGTTTTTCCTCCTCTTGTAGTTCTACCTACAGAAAAATTTGATGATGATGTGGTTCTTACAATACCACCTGATGGAGTGGGTGAAGTGGTGTGTGGTGTACTTCTACCACTGGTAAATCTACATATATTATCCCTACGTCTATTCATGCATCATACTTACCATGATTTAAAATGAAAGAAAACTAAACTCCCTTTTACACTTCCCAAACATTGGTGCCAGAAATGTCAGTGAATTCTATTGATTGAGAATTTCGTTACATTTAATCATCGACTTGGAAAAGCACAAACTTATGAAGTATAAAGCAAAATGTATGGAAGTATCTAGTTTTCTTTTCTTTTATTGAAAATCACTTACTTATTAATCTAAGAAACAAAATCTTAAATTACTCTGGAATTTAAAACAATCACTGCAACTCAAGAAATTAACAAAGATGTGGTTCTATTCATTTAATAAACTATTAGTTATATAAAATGAATCAATAACATATGCTTTCTTGTTTTAGGATTTATTTAATGAAGCCTGCAATTGAAACAAGTACTTTGTTAATTGAATGGTTTAACTGAGCAACCAATACTGTATTTTTACACTACACCAAATGAAAACTATGAACCATCAAAATTAGAAATAAATTCAATTCACTAACTGCTTATAATAAAAACAGTAAGAGAAAAGAAACGTAGCCTAACACAGGGGGCCCTCCTGGGTCTTTTCCACACTACCAAATTAAAATTATAAATTAAAGACTGTCAACTTCAAATCTAAACTATGAATTTATTCATGAAATACACAGACAGAAAACGCTTTGATCAAGAACAAAAATTTATATTCAAAATTTCATAATGTTTTTCTACAGAAAATTTTGAGTATCTCCAGCGTTAAAACCATTGGTCTTTATACAATTTCGAAAACAACAATCATTGAAACCTCTATGCAAGTTTTTAGAACAAAAATACTACAACTCGAATTTTTAGAGAGGATAATGAAAATGATGCGTCCACATTTGAGAAATTCATTGTTGCGTAAATGAATTTCTCAAACACAATATCGATAACAATCACTATGATCTCTTTAGACTCGATTCACAACTAAACCCGTTCTCTGTCATACTTTGTTTCTTGCTTTGACCATTCCTTTGTTCCCACTTCATTGCTTCCTTGGAACTCATTCAATTGGATTTGATAGGTGAAAAAGTTGAAGGACACGATTTTCCATCTTATCCAACTCATATTTTCGCTACATCTTACCTGCATCTATATGAAACTGCATTCTGGCTATAGAATTAGGTACTGGCTGCAAAATAATCTCGTTTATGTAGCTATCATTTTTAGAATTCTTTTACAAAGAGAATTTATGAAAATATTAGAAAGAAATGGAATTTTAACCTGGTATCACCCCTTGTAGCTTAAAACATGATTGTATTAAAAAATAATGACAATGAAGGAATAGATATTGAATATGACAAGTATTCAAGACTATGGTAGGCACGGTAAGTAACAAAAAATGATGACAAAATGAGTTATTTTCCGGGTTCAACAGTTTCCAACAAGGTAGTTGTGCTCCTTGAGGGAATAAACACAAGCCGTCCAAGTGGGTTGCAGCCACATCTCCGACATGTTTCTCACAATAAGTTTTTCAGCAATCTCAAACATGGGGAAGAGCTTTAAGGATCATGAAGATGATTTTTTCATTATTGGTAAAATTTGGACATAGAAATAACCCTCTAGCAAGACTTAACCATTTTTACAAAAGGTTGACATCTATCTACCTTTAGATAAAGGAATATTAAAGTTAACATGTTCTTTGAATGGTGTCTATAGGTGAAGATGTCACCATTGCTATTAGCAGTCATCAAAGGATGGGAGAAATTATCCATCATCTCATTCCTCTATTGCCATGATCTCCTTCTCCTTCATCTCTGTTTTCTATGCCATGGGAGGTTGCTTGGGTTGGTGAGATAGGATGTCCTCAAGATAAACTAGCTCGATACCCAACTCTCTAAACCTTGACCTCATAGAGCACATGCACTAAGAAATGTCAAAGAGCATACTGCTCTTATACCTCTAATCCAGATTATATTGAGAATGACATGAAGGAAAATATATAACAAGGAAAACCATAGAGATATTGCAAGAAACATAGTAACAAAGTTAAACTTATATTCTATTAATGACTATTTGAAATACAAAAGATTGTAAATGAAAAGCACACATGCTAGCTAGAATGGTGGTAGCTTATATTTGAAGATAAAGATGTGACAACTACACTCATTCTCAAGAAGTTGATTATGAAGAGGCAAAAAAATCCTTTTAACATAAATAATCAATGAGAAAACCCTAAACATCCAAAACCCTAACCCCATAATATGAAACCCAAAAATGTTTGTGGGCCAAGATGTGGTTAGTTGATATGTCAACTTCTGAGGGGCAAAACTTTTGTATGCATCTCCATTTGGGGTGCTCGATACCCCATCGAAAAGGTCTAGAAAATAGTATACATTTTGTTTGGCCTAACATCTTCGTTTCATTACATCCTAGGCGTTGTTGAGCAAAAAAAAACGCCGTTTAGGGCCTCAAAATGGTCTGAGGAGTTTGGGAACTAAAAAACCATAAATAAATTGCCAATATGTGGAAGCATTCTGAATTAGTGGAATAAGTGGGTGGACACCAGTATCCACCTAGAACATTGTATGTCTTTTATTGATCATTGTACCTAAGAAATATGCAATTTTCACTTATGTCAGTTATCTTCCTCCTCAATTCTTTAGGTGCATGAGAAAATGCCAGACAACCAAATACTGTAAGATGTTCTACACTACAACTCATACCTGTCCATGCTTCTTTTGTAACTTTGTTCCTTACACTTTTAGTGGGAGATATATTCAAAACATAAACAGAACAAGCTATTGCTTCTCCCCAAAACTCATTTGACAATTATTTTTGTTTCAACATGCTTCTGGCCATATTCATTATGGTTATGTTTTTCTTGTGAGCTACACCATTTTGTTGTGGTGTATACCTTGCTATAATATGTTTTTTTATGCCATTTTGTTTGTAGAAATCATGAAAATCTTTTGAATCATATTCACCTCCTCTATATGTTCTTAACACTTTAATTTGATGGCCACTTTGCTTCTCCACCATTGCTTTGAATTTTCTAACTTGTCAAAATTTTTAGATTTCATTGCAAGAAAATACACCAAAGTTGTTATGTTGTAATAATCTATGAAGGTTAGGATGTAGTGACTTCCCCCTAGTGATTGGGTTTGCATTGGACCACACATATCTATATGAACCAACTCCAATGGTGACTTTAACTTATAAGAGACTCCCTTAGGGAAACTATCCACGTCCTTCTTTTCCAGAATGCATCTTTCACATGAACTAGCTAGCTCTTGACTCAGAGACAAACGTTCAACCATCTTTTTCTACTGTAATAACTTTCAGCCACCAAAATGTAGATGACTAAATCTAAAATTCCATAACCAAAATTCATCCAAACATGTTTCCTTTTGAAAAAATGAGCCTCTACTACCATAATTCATGAAAAGAGGATACATTGTATCTTTGTCATATTTACCTTAGCAATTAAACTCTTACTAGGAGGTCTCTCATGTATTAAGAAATCATCTCCCTTAAAAATTACATTATACCCTTTTTGGATAAGTTGGTCAACACTAATGAGATTATGTTTCGGGCATAATACCCATCTGGTATATGTAGTTTTTGGCCTTGTTTGGTGAAGATACTGACCATTCATTTTCCCATAACTTTAAAAATATTATATATCCCTAATTTTACTTCAATTCTTACTGAATCATCTATATTTGTAATAAGATTTTTATTGTTTTTCACATGATCGCTACATCCGCTATCTATAAGCCAAATATTACTAGAAATATCTTGAGCAACATTACAAGTAAGAAATAAAGAATCTTCATAGTTTTCATAGGTGTTAGAATAATTTGCATTTTGTTTATTAAGGCTACATTCATGTGTACTTAGCTTATTACAATAATAACACTTGAGATCGGATTTATCATACCTTTGATTTCGATGTGAACTTCTACTGCTACTTTCCCTAAAGCTATGGGGGTTTTGATATGGCCTCCTTTCTTGATATAAATCTTCCTTTCCACTTTTCCATGTATACCTTTGAAAAATCCTTAGGGTCTTCAATGGCTACAACCACTGCATCAAATTTCTTGGAAAGTGTTCTAAGAACCTTCTCTACCACTTTCTGATTTGAGTCATTTACTTTATCTTTAGTGACTTGAGTCATGTATTGGCTATCTCCATATTTTCACATACTATCATCTAAGAGATTTTTCATCTTTCTTCCTTTTATCTATTATTGTTATCTATTATGAGCTGATCGAGATAGAGTGCTTTTTCATCCTTCTTCATGTTATCTATTATTGTTATCTATTATGAGTTGATCATCCTTTCACTTATTCAACATACTCATGAGTGACAAGATCCCAAACATAATATTGTTCTCATTAAAAACATGATCCCAAACATAATATTGTTCTCATTAAAAACATATAATTTTGCCTATGAATTCAAACCTATGACCTCCAAGAAGAAAACAAATGTTCTCAACCATTAAACCCACTTACTTTATATTATATATTATTGTTTCAATGTCATCTTCCTTTATTAGTTGACAATCTACCTTTCCTTCTTTCTAATGTTATTATTATCCTTCTCCTCCTCTTTACATTTTTTTTATTCTTGTCAAATTAATGCCTCTCCTCAATAGCTAATTTAATCTTTTTAATATTTCTTTTTTCAACAAATTAATTTCTCACCTTATTTAATTTCTAATTTCTCACCTCGTAATGGGTGGAGTAGAAAGGAACGTTGCAAAACCATGTACACAATGTATCCAGAAATATTCACAAGATAACCTGCTGAAGATAATTTTGGTTTTTGATACAACATGCAATTAAACTTGAAAGAACAAAATATTCGATACAATGGTGCAATCGAGCTTGCAAATGGATACAAGCTTAATCTACATATCTTGTATTTGCATCGATTTCTTAAAATGGGTATTTTTAATTGATCCTCTTATCAACATATCCCTATAGGCCTCTTTGGTTTGACTTAGCATTTCTGCCAGGTTTATTTAAAAATAATTATTCTGTTCTTCGGATGAACTTATTCCTTGTGCGAGGTTTGATATGGAAATAATTGTTCTATTACTTTTAATAATTAAGCTCGATGGATGCATATAATTCAAATTCACTTTTCAAAAAAGGAAGCTTGCAATAAAATTAGCAGAAAAGGCTATTATAAGTGGCATAGTTAAATAAAATGATAAGAACAAAATGATGAAGTTGTATTTGATTCACAATTATATGATACAAGTAATTTATATTTTTATTTGGGAATAGACAGCTATTACTATAATTTGCAATTTGCAGTGCATTCTATAGCAAATTGATCTACACCCTAGAGATATGATGCATGAAATTTTAGCAAACTTGCTACCCATTTAACAAGCAAATTCGTCGTCCATGAATATCAAACTGCATTAATAGTTGAATATCAAACTGGATTAGCAGGTGAGAAAACCCGTATCCGATGCCATTTTATTTATATTTGTATTAATACTCACAGAACCGAACACATTAAATCCAAACCCTAAAGCACATTAAATCCAAACCCTAAAGCAGCGCGAGTCGACCCGGCGAGAAGTTAAAACAGTATCAGACAGTTTATATCTTTGTATACACACATTATATATTTTTAAAACAGTGTTGAAGGCCCGGTCTGATGCACACCACCGCCCCGGACCCTGGGGAGAAAGTTGGGGTCACTCAGCGTCTCCCTCGTTTTTTTATCAAGACGGCGAGACTTGTTGTCGTCAGACTTGATCGTCACAAGGACTTCGCTAACGCCGGCCTTCTTCATCACCCACAGCCTTCGATTATTTTCGCACCAGAAGAAATTACCGTTACCTCGGTGCACTTCAAGTGCACCCCAACTATTAGGATGGAGCCTTCCATTCCTAATTTCGGTCACCGTGTCCGTCAATTTGACGTCGCCGTATGGATTACCGAAGGAATCCCTTATACTATCCTGCGTGAACCTCAAATTCGCAACAGAGACGCTGACTTGAGTCGGATTCGACATGGTTCTGCCGCAGAATACAGTTGGGATGAGATAACTATCAATATCTGCAACACTTTCGCTTCCCAGTTCGCAGAGATGGCTGTACTCGGCGTTGATGTGAATTCCGAACCCCGGCATTATATAGAGATGGATGAAATGATGAAGCGGGTCTCTTCGAATTCTTCTGATCTAATGAACAAATTTTCACCAAACGCTCTCTAAACGAGCTGGGAAGTGACCGTTGAGATTCATTGAAGTCGGTTTTGCAGATAAGCGACCGTTTTGAAACAGGCGAAATATAACCTCCTCAAGATAATTATGCTCTCCAAACGAGCGGAGCAGTGACCGTTGAGATTCATTGAAGTCAGTTTTGGAGATTGGCGACT
>SNQJ01S0157770.1:21567-35389 GCA_010110895.2 Picea sitchensis
ACGTTCCAGTGGAAAACGTGGCAAGAGCGACGTTAACGTGGCAAGAGCGACGTTAACATGGCAAGACCGACGTTATCGGGCAACATGAACTTTTTTTTTTATAAATTTCCTCTATTTTGCGACAATATGGACAATTTTGTCCATAACGCCGCAAATAAAACGTCGGAATTTTTACAATATGTAGTATTGAAAATGTAGAAAGAGACACCCTTTAGAAGAATATCCTTTGGATAACATTAATATTTTTGGTATATGTGCATACAATCATTTTACAGAAAACTTCCCATGCCAACAAAGACTTAAAGCATCCTACCAAGAAACTAAAGGACCTACAGAGAAGTTATGTTGCATTGCACAGAAGAGGGCTTGGCAGCCAAGGAATCTAGGTATATCTCAAGACCCCTCTCAACAATTTAATCCGTATTTGTCTCAACAATATTGATAGAGGTGGTGGAGAAGTCAGGATCTTTCTCATAGAGGTGGGGGAATCTGGAGGTCTCATGGACACAAGAGTATAACACAATGGTGAATGCCAAGACTAGTGGTCAACTGAGGAAACCAACGACCTAGTTGGTACTTCATGTCTTATACTTGATGTTGAGGTGAAATTGTTGCAAGTAGGTGGACCACTTATGATGGTGGTAATTCTACAACAACAACTTATGATCAGTATGGATGACTGTCTCCTTCTTGAGAATGTAATGCCTCCACTAGTAGCAAGATCACAGAATGGGGTACATTTATTTGTCGTAAGTAGTTTACTTATGGATGACATTTGATAGTGTCTCACTATGATAGGCCACATAGTGGCCATGCTCAGTGAGAAATGCACCCACAATGTAGTCTGAAGCATATGTATCGATCTCAAAGGGTTGTTGTAGGTCAGGTAAGGAAAGCACTGGGGTTGGGCACAAGTTTCTCTTTAGATCATCGAACACTTATTGTTGGGACAATCCCCACATAAAATTTTCCTCACAACCACCCCTGGTTACTTGGCTGAGGGCCCATGTAATATGGGAGAATCCCAACATGAACCTATGATAGAAATTGGCAAGGCCTGAGAAGTTCTGAAGCTTAGTGAGTGTGGTTAGGGCTGGCCAGTCATAGATGACCTAGATCTTGGATGGATCCACATGCAAACAATGCTCATTGACAATGTAGCGTAGGTATTGGACCTTATCCATGGCAAAGGATCATTTTTCCAAGTTGGAATATAACTTGTGTTGTCGCAGAGTGTGCAGAACATGTTGAATATGCTACAAGTGTTCTGCACAAATCTTGATGTAGATGAGGATTTCATCCAGATAGACCACTACAAAAGAATTGGTGAAATGATGCAAGATATTGTCCATCATCCTCATGAAAGTTGTTGGGGAATTTGTCAAACAAAGGGCATGACCAACCATTTAAAAATACCTTATTTTAACTTGAAGGAAGTCTTCCATAGATCTATCTGCTCTATTGGTACCTAATGGTAGACAAACTTCAGATCAATCTTAATGAAGTATTTCGCCCCCTTGAGTTGATCAAGGAGATTGTCGATTTGTGGAATTGGGTATCGGTTCCTGAATGTGATTTTATTTAGGGATCTATAATTAATGTAGAGTTGTCAGGAATCATCTTTATTCTGCACTGTGACATCCCCAAAAATAAAGAAAATAAAAATTATTTTTAGAATTTAAATTGCTAGAAATTTATTTCCGTTTTTAGTAAATTTGAAATTGGAATTTTTTTTCCATTTATGGAAATTTCGAATTTCGAATTTTATGAATTGTAATAAATGATTTAGACTATTGGGCGGAGATATAATTTGTCCCAACTAGATATTGGACAATGACACTTGTTAAAAAATAGAATATTTCATATTTATTGCAGGAAAACAAATGGAACAACCATGTCACAAGTAGCTGACCATGACTCCATGAGTGGGGAAAATGTTGGAACTACCCCTGGGATGAGTTTTACAAGTGGAAAATTAGTGATTTGTCCATTGGCAGCCCCTAAAAATAAGGGATTTAGGAAGCTACGAAAATTCCCAACGAAGGGAAAAGATCTAGACAAGTTACAAATAAGGCATATGCAAGGAGGTAGGACGCTGCTGAGTATGATAGGAAAATAGTCTATTTTGTTTTTCTCTTCACTTGTAGTTATAAACACTGGGAGGGTGTGAGTCAAGGTGGAAATGTGACTAAATAAAAGGACAGTGTTGCAGAGGGAGTTCCAAGTTCGCCCTTATGGACTCATGGTCAGGCTAGGGGGTGAATCGGGCAAGTAGTCATGGCTGCTCGGTTCTACGGTTGGGAGGAACGTGGTTGTTCCCTTTGTTTTTTCTCTGCAAGTCTAGTTCAGGTATGTACCCTAAACTCTATTTGTTTGAAGGATGTGTTTTGTTTTGTTGTATGGAAATCACTGTTTGTGTTATCATTATACAAAAGAGAGTTCTAGTTGTTGTTTGAATGATCGTGTTACTATTGTAAATCTTTTCTGTACTTAAGTTTTCAGTATTCTACCCCCCTGTGGAATGAAATTGGTTAATGTTAATGAGTTTTCATAACGTTGGTATACATGCAAGATCCCAGACAGAGGATGTTCGAAAATTTAGTGAGTATCTATAGGATTTAAATACAAAATTATTTTTCAAAATCAATTGTTTGAGTGAATAGAGTCATTGTACGCATATATAGATGTATATCAAACTTTAGCAGAGTAGAAGGAGTGCACAAAACTTTTGTATGTGTCTATATGTTTATATATTTATATGAAATATGAACAGAATCAAATAGTCAAACAGAACTATTGAACTCATACATCAAACTTGAAATAGAACCATTATATGCGCAGAATCGAATAGGCAAACAGAACTATTGTACGCATACATCAAACTTGAAATAGAACCATTATATGCATTTCGAACTTTAACAGAGTAGATGGAATGCACAACGCTATTATATGTGGCTATAGGTCTGCATATATATCAACCGTGGAGAGAATCGAATAACCAATGGAGCTAATATATGCATCTATCAAACTTGAGGACCATTATATGCATTTCAAAACATCAACAAAGTAGAAGGAATGAACAAAGCAAATTTTATGCGACTATATGTGAATATATTAAACTTGAACATAAATCGTTATACGCCTCTTCAGATTGTAACAGAGTAGAACGAACAGACAGAGCTATTTCCTATGCGTCTACATAATTATAAATCAAATTTGAACCATGCATATATATGTATGTTTTAAACGTTAACAGGGACGAATGAATGAAACAGAGCTAAATGTATACGTATATATATATATTTCAATAGAGTTAAATATATGCATGAATAAAACGACTATGGGCGTATGACTGTTCAAACTATAAACCAGATCCATTTTACAATAAAAAACAAACGCATACGAATACACAGAGTTGAAATTGGCGAGACCTCTAGAAAACGTTTTCATTTGGGGGTAAACAACCCTTTTGATAAAAGAAACAATAATCTCTTACTTCATGTTACATTTAAAACGTAACCGGGTTAAACAAAAATGTGTTTAAACCCTCAGTGATCAGATATAGAGAATCAGTACTTGAATAGAGGACCTCTTAACTTCCCAAAGAACAAACTACGAACATAATTCAAGAACACCCGATTTCAACAAGAGGAAGGGGTTTATTATTTGGAACCCAAGTACCTTGCAAGGCCGAGTAGAGGCTGGAACCTTAGCTAGGAAGGGGAACACCTGCATTCGGCCAACACATTATTACATTAGAAAACTTACAGAGGAATAACCTTGTTCTATAAACTCAAGAAGAAAACAATGATGACCGTAGCTAACCGAATACTTAACTCAGGGCCGAAACGCCACACTTCCTGTTGCCATACTTTGTAATCAACCCAGATGGAGTGGAGGAGAATATGGAAGCTCCTAGTGGGTACCCTTGCACCAGTAAGAGCCCCATCATCAGTACATCGAAAAACCGAATGAAAAATATTCTTTTCCTTGACAAAATAAAAATGGCAGTGCAAAAACCTCAAACAATAAATCATTGAAAAGAAAACCCTCAATGAACAAGGAAAAGAAGGCAAGGAATAACATCATTTTAATCTTGAAGAATAACCCAACATCAATGAGAAATACTACTCTGAATCATCTCGGTTACAATTCTAAGAACAGGTTAGACAAGGATTAAACCAGGGTAATCCCACAGGACACATGTATAGCGAACCTTATGTATAGTTCCTGATAGTAGAGGGTCTGTGACCTAGGTATTACAGCAATAAAAACCCTTTACTATCCCTACGAAACAAAAGAAAAAGACATGTAGACTATATGAGGGCAAGATAAGTCTCTAACCATAGTAAAGTAAACAGGAACCAACTCTTTCCTTCCCAGCTTCAACCAAACATTAAAATCGGTTCAAAATATGAGATTACATTAGTCACTTAGTGAAACTTACCAGGCATTACCATCAACTGCACCAAGGGTTTCTCACGGAGGTGGTAGTTGGTTCCTGTGAAAGTTGCAGAGCCTCCCCTACAAAGGCGCAAGGGAGAAATGAAAACCTAAGAGGCACGATCGTCATTCTTTACAGCTTGTAACATACAATACCCTGCTCTAGGGAAAGCTGGCATATACAGATTGGAAGGAGTCAGAGGAAGAGACATTGGGACTGCGGGTTGTAGGACCCCTTTATTAAATCCCTGACAGAGACTTAAACACCTTCTGACAGGCACATCTGCCACCTTAAATGCAGGAGATACAAAGTAAACCAAAAACTATGACTGTCCAAAGAACTAGTTGATTACCAACCCCAAAAATTATCGTTTTGATACTCTGGCCAGCGGAAGAGAGTTAGTTAGGTTCAGATGTGTGTCGTGTTCGGTTGGTTATGGGAGGGATGAACTGTAACATAATGAAATTGAACCATCCAAGGAAATCGCATGGAAAACCTCTCCAATACAATTATTAACCACATTAAATACCTTACCAGTCACAACTTAAAGACTGACATTGACATAGTTAGGTCACGCTTGAGCCTTAATAAATCCGAGACATAGCTCTATGCACATAGTACGTTTTTGATAAACACAAAGGGACTATAACAAACCTTAGAATAAAGTACCCACACTATAATAAACCTTATGGTATGCACATAGTACATTTTTGATAGACACAAAGGGACTATAATAAACCTTATGGTATGCGCATGGTATGTTTTTGATAAACACAAAAGGACTATACTAAACCTTATGATAAAGTAAGTTTTGGACTTAATTGCCTTTCAAATTTTGTGAAAGATATTAAGCCAAGGGTTTTACTTAAGCCATGTGTGTTAAGCCAACATGATATAAAGTCATGCAAATAAAACAAAGTGCAAGTATCTGGCTCACGAGTGAGTCAAACGAAACCAAATAGCAAGTACATTACCACAGGATTTTTTTTTTTTTTTATGATAATTTTTTAGGTTCATTACATATGGTATCAGAGAAAAATTTACAACACTGGGCCTGAACAGGGCCATTGTAGCACTTAGTACATAATTGTTTTATTTTTATCTTCCCCAAAAACTAATAAATTTTATGGTTACAAATAGAAGACTTTCTTTGTTTTGGTGAATAAGTATGGCAACTTGAGACAATGCAGAAAATAGGATGGAAGAAAATCCACAGCAAGGACCTCCTGGAGACATAAGGCAGAATAGTGACAGAAGCTCACCCAAAAAAGTATTGGAAACAATGAGGAATCTGATCATCGAACTACAGATCTTTAAAGCTGACAATGAAAAATTGAAGAAGGCACAGCAAGAACAACATGAGATAAACAAAGTCCTGTTGTGCAGTATAGTGACCAAGAAAATCCCAAAAGACAACAATAAAGATGAAGAAGTCAGCAAAAGAGCCTCCAAGAACTCAGGGCCAGAAATAGAAAAAGGAGACAGTTCGTCTGAAGGAACACCGCCAGTTGAGGATGGAACAAAAACTGATAGAAATAGAAAACAAGTGGACAACCTTGAAGGAGAATTTAAAAAAATTAAACCCACTATCTTTGACGGGGAATCGACGACAGGAGAAGAAGCATAGGCATGGCTATTGGACATCGAAAAGTATTTCCAAATCTACAATTACTCCAGCAACATGAAGGTCAGGATGACCATCTACAATCTGAAAGGGAAGGCCAGTATTTAGTGGCAAGATCTGAAGTTGGCCGAGGGCCTAAAGGAGAAACAGTTGGAATGGTTTGAATTTAAGAAGTATTTCAAGAAGCAATACCTTTCTGAAAATTATTATGAAAGGAAGACAAAGTAATTTTACGAGTTACGAATCAGACAGATGATGATGGAGGACCTTATAAACAAATTTATGGATCTTGTAAGATTCATACCATACATCTGGGAGGATAAAGTAAAAATTCAACAATTTCTAAGTTGTCTCCCACAGTCCTACAAGGACAGAATTGAGTTTGACAACCCCAAATCCTTTAGTAGTATTATGAAAAGCGCAAATGTGTTACGACCAATACAAACAGTGGACATAGTTTCCCAAGACCTGGAAAGATAAGAAACAGGATCAAATGAACCCGCAGAAGAAGGGGTACTAGCTAGCTCCTTATCGGAGTTCCACAAAGATTTTTCCAAGAAAGGATTTTCACTCCAATCCTCCGAACACTCAAGGCAGCAGAAAACTGGCAAACCTGGGAACGAAGAGGTTTGGGGACAGCTCCCACAAGCCATTAAAGTGTTGTGAATGTGGAGAGCCTCATCTGAGAAGAATATTCCCCCATTTGAGTTCAACAAATAGAACTATCATTCATAACTTGCAAGAAGCCTCGACCGTGGGAGACATAGGCAGGAGCCTACATCAGATAAATGCAGCCATTGATGGATGACAAGAGGACCACCAATCCTCAGTGGTAGAATTCGAAGGTAAAATTCATGACACTTGAATTTCTATTTTAATCGGCCCCAAGGCAACATTGATTTATGTTACTCCGAAGGTGGTAGAGTCAAACAAACTTAAGAGACTGAAGCACGCAAAATCATGGCTAGTGCAACTAGCAACAAGTGCAAAAAGGAAAGTAATTGACTATATTCCATATTTTGAGTTCAACCTAGATGGACAAAATATAAGGACCGATCTGAACATCCTACCACTAAGATCTTACGATATGATTATTGGGATGGACTGGTTGGAACGACACAAAGCAATATTAAATTGTTATACAAAGATACTTAGCTATAAGGATGATTCTGACACAACTAGGACAGCCCAAGGTATACCAAAACCGGTATCGGTCAGACAAATATCAGCGATGTAGCATAAGAAATGTGTGAGAAAAGGATGTCAAGTTTATTCCATCCAAGTGACGAGCCTGGAAGAAAAGAAAGATAAGCCAAAGTTGGAAGACTTTGTTGTCCTGCAAGATTTCAGAGACATGTTTGTGGATGAGATACTAGAATTACCCCCTAGAAGGGAAATAGATTTCTCCATAGATCTGTTACTCGATTCTGCCCCTATCTCAAAGACGCCTTACCGAATGAGTCTCCCAGAACTGACCAAATTAAAAATACAATTACAGGAATTGTTGGACAAAGAGTATATCATGCCAAGTGTCTCACCTTGGGGAGCACCAGTCCTCTCTGTGAAAAAGAAGGATGGTACTCTGAGATTATGTATCGACTATAGACAACTAAACAAGATGACTATAAAAAATAAGTACCCCTTACCAAGGATAAATGATATGTTTGATCAAGTAGGAGGGACCAAGATCTTTTCAAAATTGGACTTATGATCCGGGTATCATCAAGTTTAGATAAAAGATGAGGACATAAACAAAACAACATTTCGGACAAGATATGGACACTATGAGTTTGTAGTCATACCTTTCAGACTCACTAATGCCCCAACCACATTTATGTGCCTAATGAATAGTATTTTCAGTAAGTACTTGGACAAGTTCGTGGTGGTGTTCATCAACGATATCTTGGTCTATTCAAAGATGGAGGAGGAACATGAGGAACACTTAAGAATAGTTCTGCAAACATTAAGAAAGCACAAACTGTACGCCAATTTCGAAAAGTGTGACTTCTATCAAAAGGAAATACAATATCCCGGACATGTAATATCAGTAGAGGGCATTTTCATAGACCCAGAAAAGACGAAATCCATTATGGAATGGATGATACGTAAAGATGTAGCAGATATATGGTCATTCATGGGAATCATTGGATACTACAACGGGTTTATAGAGGGGTTCTCCAAGATAGCCTACCCGATCACATCATTACAAAAGAAATGGACCAATTTTAACTGGTCAGAGAAATGTCAAGACAACTTCAACAAACTAAAGGGATTATTGACAATGGTACCCTATTAAAAGTACTAGACCTGGATAAAGACTTCATGGTATGTGTTGATGCAAGTAAAGAACAACTAGGTGGTGTCTTGACTCAGGAAGGACATGTTATTTTTTATGAGTCCTGGAATTTAAAAGAGAACGAAATAAATTACATCACACATGATTAGAATTGGTAGTAGTAATACACGCCTTAAAGAATTGGTGACATTACATAATGGGCAGAAAATTCCTATTATTAACAGACAATAGCGGGGTAAAATATATGTTTAACCAACCATATCTTAACGCAAGGCAAGCAAGGTGGTTAGTCTTCTTAAGCGAATTCGACTTCGATGTTAGACATATCAAGGGAAAGGAAAACAAAGTAGTAGACGCATTAAGTAGAAGAATCCATGTGTTATTTGAGATGAACATTAGCAGAGAAGAAATTGAACTGGAAGAAAGTATAAGGACGAGAGGTATTGATGACAAAAACTATACCAAAATGATGGAAGAATTTTCAAATATTACCGCGAACTCAGATAATTTAGATCTAAGTATCAACGAGAAGGGACTGCTATGATTTAAGAACAGACTTTACATACCAGACTCAGCAGGGTTAAAGATAACAATCTTGGATGAAGTACATAAGAAGTCGTATTCTGGCCACCCGAGTTACCAAAAAATGATAACAAGACTTAGGAAACTATTTTATTGGCCTAATATGAAGGGTGAAACAACAGAATACTTGGCTAGGTGTCAGGATTGTCAGCAGGTTAAGGTCGAACACCAACATCTAGCCGACCTCTTACAACCATTACCAGTACCAGAATGGAAATGGGAGACTATATCACTTGACTTTATAATAGGTTTTCCTAAAACTCAGAAACAGAATGACTCCATCATGGTGGTAATCAATAAACTCAGTAAGTCTGCACACTTTATTCTTATAAGGTCTACTTTTAAAGCTATAATCATTGTTGAAATATTCATGAAAGAAATCTTTAGACTACATGGCATTCCTAAAATGGTGATTTTAGATAGAGACGTGAAATTCACATCCACTTCTTGGAAGGAATTGTTTGCAGGGCTCAATACCAACTTAAATTTCAGTACAAGTTATCATCCACAAACGGATGGACAAACTGAAAGAACAAACCAAATCATAGAGGATATGCTCTGCATGTACGTAAGAACAAAACCAAACAAGTGGGAGGATTATATACGCTTGGTAGAATTTGCATATAACAATGGGTATCAAACTTCAACAAAATTGAGCCCTTTCAAGGTATTGTATGACAGAAAGTGTATGACTCCAATTAGTTGGGATAACCCAACTGACAGACTCATGGTTGGACCAGAAATGCTCCAAGATATGGAGAACATGGTGAGAAAGGCACAAAAAAACTTGAAGGAAGCACAGGACAAACAAAAGAGCTATGCAGATCTGAAAAGAAGACACTTAGAATTTCAAGCAGGAGACCATGTATACTTGAAGGTCAAAGCTCAAAAAATCTCATTGAAGCTGGGAAACTGTGCCAAACCGACACCCAGGTTTTGTGGGCCCTTCGATATACTAGCTCGAATTGGACCCGTAGCATACGAACTTGCACTTCCAGCTAATCTAAGAATTCATAATGTGTTACATGTTTCATTTTTGAAAAAATATATTCATGACCCTACTCATATGATTGATTGGAAATTGGTGTAGGTGGAACCCAAAGGTGAGTTCCAAGTGGAACCCCTATGCATTCTAGACTGGAGAGAAATAACACTTCGAAACAAAGCCATCGCTCAGGTTAAGGTGCAATGGAAGCACTTTAGTCCTGAGGAGGCCACTTGGGAGTTGGAAGGAGAATTGCAGAAATCTCATCCAATCCTGTTCCAGGAAAGGAACGAAAACTGAGGAAAGTGTTTTATTTAAGGGGGAAAGGATGTGACATCCCCAAAAATAAAGAAAATAAAAATTATTTTTAGAATTTAAATTGCTGGAAATTTATTTCCCTTTTTTAGTAAATTCGAAATTGGAATTTTTTTTCCATTTATGGCAATTTCAAATTTCGAATTTTATGAATTGTAATAAATGATTTTGACTGTTGGGCAGAGATCTGATTTGTCCCAACTAGATATTGGACAATGACACTTGTTAAAAAACAAGATATTTCATATTTATTGTAGGAAGACAAATGGAACAACCATGTCACAAGTAGCTGACCATGACTCCATGGGTGGGGAACATGTTGGAACTACCCCTGGGCTGAGCTTTACAAGTGGTAAATTAGTGATTTGGCCATTGGAAGCCCCTGAAAATCATGGATTTAGGAATCTACAAAAATTCCCCAGGAAGGGAAAAGACCTAGGCAAGTTATAAATCAGGCATATGTGAGGAGGCAGGACGTTATTGAGTATGCTGGGAAAAGAGTGTATTTTTTTTTTTCTCTTCACTTGTTGTTATAAACACTAGGAGGGTGTGAGGCAAGGTGGAAAGGTGACTAAAGCAAAGGACAATGTTGCAGAGGGAGTTCCAAGTTCACCCATATGGACTCATGGTCAGGCTAGGGGGTGAATCAGGCAAGTAGTCATGGCTGCTCGGTTCTACGGTTGGGAGGAACGTGGTTGTTCCCTTTGTTTTTTCTCTGCAAGTCTAGTTCATATATGTACCCTAAAATCTATCTATCTAAAGGATGTGTTTTGTTTTGTTGTATGGAAATTACTGTTTGTGTTATCATTATACAGAAGAGAGTTCTAGTAGTTGTTTGAATGATCGTGTTACTGCTGTAAATATTTCTGTACTTAAATTTTCAGTATTCTACCCCCCCTATGGAACGAAATTGCTTTATGTTAATGAGTTTTCATAACACTGGTATACATGCAAGATCCCAAACAGAGGTTGTTCGAAAATTCAGTGAGTATCTATAGGATTTAAATACAAAATTATTTTTCAGAATCAATTGTTTGAGCGAACAGAGTCATTGTTCACATATATAGATGTATATCAAACTTTAACAGAGTAGGAGTGAAAAGAAATTTTGTATGCATCTATATGTTTATATATTTATATCAAATATGAACATAATCGAATAGTCAAACAGAGCTATTGTATGCATCTATTCATATACATCAAACTTGAAATAGAACCATTATATGTGTTTCATACTTTAACAGAGCAGATGGAATGCAGAACGCTATTATATGCGGCTATAGGTTTACATATATATATATATATATATCAACCATGGACAAAATCGAATAGCCAATGGAGCTAATATATGCATCTATCAAACTTGAGGACCATTATATGCATTTCAAAACCTTATCAAAGTAGAAGGAACACACAGAGAAAATTTTATGCGACTATATCTGAATATATTAAACTTGAACATAAATCATTATATGCATCTTCAGTTTGTAACAGAGTAGAACGAACAGACAGATCTATTTCCCATGCGTCTACATAATTATAAATCAAATTCGAACCATGCATATATATGTATGTTTTAAACGTTAAAAGGGATGAATGAACAAAACATAGCTAAATGTATACGTATATATATATATTTCAATAGAGTTAAACATATGCACGAATAAAATGACTATGGGTGTATGACTGTTCAAACTATAAACCAGATCCATTTTACAATTGAAAACAAACACATACGAATACACAGAGTTGAAATTGGCGCGACCTCTAGAAAACGATTTTAGTTGGTGGTAAACAACCCTTTTGATAAAAGAAACAAGAATCTCTTACTTCATGTTACATTTAAAACGTAACCGGGTTAAACAAAAATGTGTTTAAACCCTCAGTGATCAGATATAGAGAATCAGTACTTGAATAGAGGACCTCTTAACTTCCCAAAGAACAAACTACAAACATAATTCAAGAACACCCGATTTAAACAAGAGGAAGGGGTTTATTATTTGGAACCCGAGTATCTTGCCAGGCCGAGTAGAGGTTGGAACCCGCGCTGGGAAGGGGCACACCTGCATTCAACCAACACATTATTACATTATAAAACTTATAGAGGAATAACCTTGTTCTATAAACTCAAGAAGGGAACAATGATGATAGTAGCCAACCGAATACTTAACTCAGGGCCGAAACGCCACACCAGCCTGTTGCCATACTTCGTAATCAAACCAGATGGAGGGGAGGAGAGTCTAGAAGCTCTAGGTGGGTACCCTCACAACAGTAAGAGCTCCACCATCAGTACATAGAAAAACCAAATAACAAATATTCTTTTCCTTGAAAAAATAAAAATGGCAGTGTGAAGACCTCAAACAAAAAATCATTTGAAAAGAAAACCCTCAACGAACAAGGCAAGGAAGGCAAGGAACGACATCATTTTAATCTTGAAGAATAACCCAACATCAATGATAAATACTACTCTAAATCATCCCGGCTATATTTCTGAGAACGGGTTAGACAAGGATTAAACCGGGGTAATCCCATGGTACACACGTATAGTGAACCTTGTGTATAGTTCCCAGTAGTAGAGGGTCTGTGACCCAGGTATTACACCAAGAAAAACCCTTTACTCTCACTACGAAACAAAAGAAAAATACACGTAGACTACATGAGGGCAAGATAAGTCTCTAACCATAGTAAAGTAAATAGCAACCAACTCTTTCCTTCCCAGCTTCAACTAAACATTAAACTTTGTTCAAAATCTAAGATTATGACAGTCACTTAGTGAAAATTACTTGGCATTACCATCAACTGCACCAAGGGTTGCTCATGGAGGTGGTAGTTGTTTCTTGTGAAAGTTGCAGAGCCTCCCCTACGAAGGTGCAAGGGAGCAATGAAAACCTGAGAGGCACGATCGTCATTCTTTACAGCTTGTAACGTATAAGACCCTGCTCTAGGGCAAGCTGGCGTATACAGATTGGAAGGAGTCGGAGGAAGAGGCATCGAGACTGCGGGTCGTAGGAACACTTTATTAAATCCCTAGAAGAGCTTTAAACACCTTCTGACAGGCACATCTGCCACCTTAAATGTAGGATATACGAACTAAACCAAAACCTATGACCATCCAAAGAACCAGTTGATTACCAACACTGAAAATTATCGTTTCGTTACTCTGGCTAGCGGAAGAGAGTTAGTTAGGTTCGGATGTGTGTCGTGTTCAGTTGGTTATGGGAGGGACGAACTGTAACATAATGAAATTGAACCATCAAAGGAAATCTCTTGGAAAACCTCTCCAATACAGTTATTAACCACATTAAAGTCCTTACCAGTCACGAATTAAACACTGACGTTGACATAGTTAGGTAGCGTTTGAGCTTTAATAAATCCGAGACATAGCTCTATGCACATAGTACGTTTTTGATAAACACAAAAGGTCTATAAAAAACCTTAGAATAAAGTATGTGCACTATAATAAACCTTATGGTATGCACATAGTACATTTTTGATAAACACAAAGGGACTATAATAAACCTTATGTTATGTGCATAGTACGTTTTTGATAAACACAAAGGGACTATAATAAACCTT
>SNQJ01S0157771.1:7261-22094 GCA_010110895.2 Picea sitchensis
TTTTGCTTTATTAGATCTAGATTTTCTGAAAACTTTCATGTATCAGGTTGTTAGCAAAGGTTGATTCAACCCCCTTAGTACAAGCCTCATCCTCCCAAGAACTGATGCTTTTCCCCTAGCCAACAGTGAGGGAAAACACCAGTTCACTATTTTAGTAATAAACCCTAGAACATCTTGACTCCATGGCCGAATGGCAAGCCTCGTCTTCCTAGAAAAATTTCCAATCACACCCAGTAAAAAAAAAATCACCATAATTTTTTATTTATTTATTGAGCTTAAACGTAAAATAATTTTTTTATGATATGAATTTGCTAGTCGATTTTTACAGTGACATTTTTGCCAGCTATCTAAGGGTTTTAAATTTTTTTCGCTGATCACATTCCCCGAGCCCTAGAAAATATTTGTTATTTGTGCAGATCTGAGCCATCTGTTAGTCTCATGATCAATCTGATTTGTTATTTGCACAATCAATATTCGGGATCATTGACTTGGGTTATCTTTCTTCCACACTAATCACCTCGAATCTGCCCCAATCATCATCCGATGCCCAGAACATTCCTTTATCAAAGTTTCAGAGGTCATACTCGGGGTTTGATTTCCAATTTTTTTTAAAAAGGTGTGCTTTGCAAATATATTCGATCTGGGCAAGTTTGAAGCCACCAATGGCCAGATCGCATTCCCTTCCAACAACATAGTCCTAGTGGGTATGGATTCTGAGCTTGGACGGAAGTCATTCAACATATCTAAACCCTAAAATTCCTTCTTCAACATCTACCGTACGACTGAATTATCCCTTGCCAGATACACAGAGGCACATCTAGAAATCCGATTTCACCTACAGATGGTAAGGTTTGTCATCTATCGCAACATGTTCAGGGTTTTGTAGTTCATATGGTAATCATGAACCATCATTCTCTGAGGCCCGGAGTGAATATGCAGAAATTCCAAGATGATGGTTAGTATCTTCATTGACACGATCTACAGGTTAATTTACTGTCTAACTTGCAAACTCAGCAGTAACCTATGTTTGTGTGAATATCCAAACCACTTCTAACTTTGTCGCTGGCAAGTAGGGCCAATCAACAAAATTGAAGTTTGAAGGTATTCTCACTGAAAGGCCGTTTCTCTTGCTCTTTTCATATGGCGTAATTATCGCGACCGTGGTCTGGGAGAGCATGGCAGATCGGGTCATTATTGCGATTCTGATATATGTTCGTTGGGGGTTTATTCGACATCACGTTTGAACACTTGCACTTTAAACTTAACGTTTCATTTGTTATCCAATTAAATGGTCGACAATTGCATTGCTCTCATGATTGCACATGGCACTTTATTGATTAATGATGTATGGTTTTAATGTGTTCATGACAAACCAAGCACATATTACACAAACTTTACTTTGAATGCTTTATAATTTATGTTGTGTGAAGGTTTCCATACTATTAATGGTTGCAAGTAGTTTGTTTAAACACTGGAGAAAATTTGGACACAACTTACGCTGGATCTCGTATTTTCTTTGAAAATTCTATTAGTGCATGGACAAATGGTAATGACACAGCTTACACTGGATCTCGTATTTTCTTTGAAAATTCTATTAGTGCATGGACAAATGGTAATGACTAGTTGTAAGGATTTAACCTTATGAACGATGCTCTGACATTGGTTTAGCAATTTGTGCATAGACATCTTACATTATTTTGCTATATGTGATAATTTGTTCATACTTGTAATGTTCTTGTAAATGTGGAATCAATCGAATGATAGAATGACCCTTGATTTTGGATGTTATGCTTTATAAATACCATTGGATGATTGTGATAAAAAGAGATAAATGGTGGCACATTGAATTTTATTCCAGGCGTTTGTCTCAAATTGAACTTTGTCCTTTCTTTCAAAGTCGCACTTACTTTAAGATCATTCTTCGTCTTCTCAATTTTTTCTATCTTCTCTAAAGTGAAGAATGCAAGTTATGATGGATATCATGATGGTGGGCAATTTGTTGGGCAAGACCCTTACTCAATTTTGGGCTAGAGACCTACACCGGTGTCTATAAATAACGACAACTAGTTGTCGTTAGGCATATAAAATTGTGGCTTGGGAGCAATACACGCAGGGATATATGAGAGTTCAGGAGGCTTGAGCCTTTGTCTCACGTTGTTGGTGTTAGTGACTGTAGCTCAGACAGGTATATCTACAAGGGTGTCTACTTGTGGAAACCGTCATTTAATGTATCCTATGCTTTTTCTAGAGTTCACTTTATTAATTAATTAATGAGGTGAACGTATTTTATTAAAGTGACTAAGTTGGGTCACTTAGTGATTTAATTAAAAGAGAGTCATTGATCTCACGGTAAGATCTTGACCGTAGAGATTAGGGATTTGGCTCAAGTCAAAGTTATAAAAGACAGAGAAGGCAAAGGACAAAGACATAGAGAGCATTTATCCACAAGTCACGGTAGTAAGTGAGAAAACCAGAGATCTGCTTTTCACCATTGGCAAGGAGATTTCAGCATGAGGATTCAGCAAAGAAGACCTGCGTTAATTACTAGTTCGTACAGTTCAGCCACATGTGTGAGGTCGTATAGTAGCAGGTCATACAGCTTCAACAGGGCGCACGTGTGGTSCRTACAGTCGCRGAGCAACAAGAGATTGCACATGTGAACAGTTCAGCTTGCACATGTGAGGTTGTACARGTCGTACAACAGACTTGCAAAGGYAGCAGTTGAGRTGATTTTGGGTTTTYAGTTTTGTTGTTTTGTCTGTAATTTTCTCRGTCAGGRAGTCAGGGTGGTTTGAGYRGACCTTGCGRGATGCTCGGGAGCATGTTGAGCCTCCCAGGACCACATTCYGGGAGAGCAGGCCTCCTCGGAAGTTTCCRAYGTAWATGGCTTTGATGACCARCATCATAGACTCAAAGCCCTCCAGCTTTGTGGAAGCAGCCAACYAGCAGGTGTGGAGAGATGCCATGGTGGAGAAGCACAACTCCATCATGAGGAATGATGTCTGGGAGATTRTGCCGAGGCYAGAGGGGAAGTCAGTGGTGACTTCCAAATGGCCTTACAAAGTAAAGTATGTCGCAAATGGCAGTGTGGAGAAGTACAAGGCCATATTTGTGGCTCATGGGTTCTCTCAGAAAGAGGGAGTAGACTACAAGGAGACTTTTACTCCTGTAGMCARATACTCCTCTATCCGAGTTGTRCTTTGTATAGTTTATGAAATRGGGTGGAGAATTCATCAGATGGATGTGAASACCGCCTTCCTCAACATAGTTATGGTGGAAGAGGTCTATATCGAGYTGCCATAGGGGTTTGAGGTTCATGACAGAGAAGYGCATGTMTRTAGGCTGAAGAAAGCCCTGTATGGACTCAAACAGGCACCCAGGGCCTGGTATGCCAGGATTGACAATTATCTGCAGGGCATGGGCTTCACCAAGAGTGAGGCAAATCCCAACCTATACTTCTTGCTAGTTGGATCTAAGCCCCTCATCTTGGTGTTGTATATGGATGAACTTATTCTGACAAGAGAAAATAAGTTGACTGCAGGATGTAAGTCAGACTTGGCGTCAAAATTTGAGACGAAGGATGTCGAACCAATGCATTACTTTCTAGGACTTGAGGTTTGGCAACAATCAGGCGAGATCTTCCTCAAACAAGGGAAGTACACTCTTGAGATCCTGAAGAGATTCAGGATCGAGCATAGCAGAATGATGGCCACTCTAATGGTGACCAACCTGAAGAAGATTGATTCTTTAGCTTTAGAGTTGGCAGACCCCAGACAGTATCGACAGTCGATTGGTTCGTTGATGTATTTGGTCAACACTCGACCAAACATCTACTTTGTTGTAAACACCTTGAGCTAGTTCATGGTGGAGCCGAGGGAGGTTCATTGGGTTGCAGCAAAGCACGTGCTGAGATACTTGCAAGGCATAGTAGGATATGGATTGTCGTACCTTGGTGGAGATGGTGTGAGGTTGCAGGGATACTCAAATTCAGATTGGGCAGGTAGTGATACAGATTGGAAGAGCACCTCTAGGTGTTGCTTCAGTTTAGGGTCAGCAGTCATTTCCTAGTTCAGCAGGAAGCAGACCTCAATAGCATTGAGTTTAGTTGAGGCCGAGTACATGGCGGCCATTCTAACTAATTGTGAAGCTATCTAGCTTCGCAAGCAACTCACAGGATTGTTTGGTCAGGAGCTTGAGCCGACAATGATCCACTGCTATAACCAGAGTTGCATCAAACTCTCAGAGAATCTAGTGTTTCACGACAGATCAAAGCACATCGAGATCAGATACCACTTCATCAGAGACAAGGTGTTGAAGGGAGCAGTCAAGCTCCAATGTGTTCCTACAGATGAGCAGTTGGCTTGGTGAAGGGAAAATTCATCTTCCTTCGACACAAGCTTAGAGTGGTGGAGAATGCCTTCCTCGCTAAGACGGATGTTAGTGATTATAGCTCAGACAGGTATTTCTACAAGGGTGTCTACTTGTGGAAATCGTCATTTAATGTATCCTATGTTTTTTCTAGAGTTCACTTTATTAATTAATTAATAAAGTGAACGTATTTTATTAAAGTGACTTTTAATTGATAAAGTGAACGTATTTTATTAAAGTGACTTTTAATTAATAAAGTGACTAAGTTGGGTCACTTAGTGATTTACTTAAAAGAGAGCCATTGATCTCACGGTTTGATATTGACCATTGAGATTAGGGATTTGACTCAAGTCAAAGTTATAAAAGACAAAGGGAAAAGGACAAAGACACAGAGAGAAATTATTCACAAGTCATGTGAGTAAATGAGAAAATCAAAGATCTCATTTTCAACCATTAGCGAAAAGATTTCAGTAGGAGGATTCAACAAAGAAGACCAGCATTAATTACCAGGTCGTACAGTTCATCCACACGTGTGAGGTCGTACAGCTTCATCATGCAACACGTGTGGTCCATACAGTCGCGTAGCAGCAAGAGATCTCACGTGTGAATAGTTCAGCGCGTACGTGTGAATAGTTCATCTCGCACGTGTGAATAGTTCAGCTCACACATGTGAGGTCGTACAGGCCGTATAGCAACAAGTTGTACAACAAACTTGCAGAGGTAGTAGTTGAGGTGATTTTGGGTTTTTAGTCTTGTTGTTTTGTCTGTAATTTTCTCAGAGCCATTTTCCCAGTCAGGGAGCTCTTGTAAGTTTTGATGATATTTCAATGATGAACTGATTTAGAAGAGCAGAAAATAATTATGCATTGTGTGATTGCTTTTCTAGTTTCCGCTGCAAGAAAGAGTTAATAATTCCAGTAAAGTAATCTAGATCTTATATGTTTGCTTAGATAGTTGGTGTTAGAGTAATTAACAATTGGAAGTCCTTGTAACCCCTGTTGGTACCCATTCTAGTATTGCATTAGAAAGCACCCGAACCAGGAAATTACTTCCACGTACCCTTGGGTATACCAGTGATCCCATAAGCAACCTAAAACCAACCATTCGACCATTGGACTGTTGCAGTGTGTTGAAAATAGCATTCGGGAAGATTACTCTCTCGTATCGTGGGTACTCAAGCCTGCAAGTATATTTGAGAGCTATAGCACAAGGCACACCTTATGACTAGAAGCCATTTACTTTCTTTTTGTGTCTTGCCCAGAATATCTTTGATTTCACAAGCACTTGCATCATGGAAAAAATGACTCTGAACAAATGAACCTCTGATGCATATAACATAATAAATGTTTGTAAACACTTCACCATTTGGTATTTGATCATCTCAAAAGATTTCCTAAGCATTTTTGGTCAATTCCATTTACATAATCTAATCCTACCCTTTTCACTCACCTGCACTTAAACAATAGGATCGGGATCTAGTATAGGGAATTCGCCCTTAGGTAGGAAACCATCTTCTGAACCTAGAAGTGAGGGGCAAGGCTGTTGAAGTGGCAGTTTGCAACTTGTCTGTTGTGTCCTTAGGTTTTCCCCTTGGAGAGGTTGGGACTTTTCCTCTAGGGAGAATCCGAGAGACAATAAGCACCGGCAAGGAAAGAGACCATTGAGAAAGACCAAGGAAAAAACAACGCAGAATGTACCTGAATGTACTTGATGGAGCACCATGTGATTTTGCTTCCTGCATAATCTCTCTACACCAGGTAGGTTTCCTCTTAGACTAAGGCACATCCAAAGGTTTCTCTACCTGTTCTATAGGTTCCACAGGATCATCCAGATCTAGTGGCTCATCTAACTCCTCCCTCTGCATATCTAAACTAGATGACTTTGAAACTTGTACCTGAGAAGCTTCAGGCTCCTCCATCTTTGTATCAAGCTGCAATTCTTTGGAACGTTTAAAAGCAGCTACTTCATGGAATGAGACATCCCTGCTTACCTCAATATGTCGTTCACCAGGTACATAGATCCTGTAGGCCTTGGATGTTTCACTGTACCCCACAAAGATTCATTTCTTACTCAATGGTTCCATTTTTGTTCTCTTATCTTTTGGCACATGAATGTAGACAGGACACCCAAAGATCCTTAAGTGCCCCACATCTGGTTTCTCACCTGTAAATGCTTCCTCTGGAGTCTCATTTCCCAGAATAGCATGAGGGCTTCTATTTGTTAAAAATAATTAAAAAGTACCTAGGCAAGTGTTTCTCATCACCTAGGCGCCTAAGGGGTGGGAAAATGTCTAAAGTGGACCCTAGTCATTTAATTCATGAGATATGAATTAAAAGTGACTTTATGACTTAAGTGAAGGGGATGAGTGAATARAYATTACATCTCAGCCACTCATCTAATTCAATCTTGACCATTGGATTAAGAAACCCTTCAACTTCCCTCATTGAGTCGATTAGGGTAAGGAGGCACCCCCCATTCTTCATTATTCTACATGAGTTTTGGAGAGCAAGAGAGAGAGAATAAGTCAAGCAGGAGAAGAGAGGAAAGCTGCTGAGTATTGGCATGCATTCCAAGGCAAAAGTACAGCACAGAAATTGAGGCAGGGAGTACAGCCAACAAAGGATCGTATAGTATGAATTTTGGTGAGGTCATACAACTGAGTAAAGTACAATTCATACATCAAAGGAGGTGCATGCATTTCAAGGCAGATTGGCACAGAAATCGAGGCACATTTATTGCTGGAATTTTCGTACATCAAACACAGAATTTGTGGCATGAATTTCTAGATAGTTCGTACAGCATTAAATGTTGTGACAGCCATACTGGGGTACGGATTTCTTGCACAGAAATCGAGGAGCTGACTTGGGGACTGTTCAGGAAGATTTTTGGCTCATTTTTTTAGATAAGTTTGTGATGTTTTTGCTGTACATATTTTTGCTATAACAAAAGAATTTCTCTGAGCTCTGAAAATAATAAAAAGTCCATCTCTCACTGGTTTTCCCCTTGTGAGTTTTTCCAAGGTCAATGTTAGACCAAAAATATCTGTGCACTTAATTTCTGAGTTAGTGTGTTGCTGATAGAGTTATTTATTTATGCATTTAATACTGTTCAGAATCCTCGTGTTTCATTTCTGAGAAATTGTTTATATGCTGAGAAATTGTTGTTGTCATAAAACTGGGTTTTGGGGCATTAAACTATGATTAGTCTCAGTGAGACTTGAAACTGGATGGGGTCTGAAAAATTTACACTATTTTGGATGTAAACAACAGTACTTGCGACTTCTTCCCATAGAGAAGTAGGAAGATCATGATCACACATCATTACTTTAGTTGCCGCACAAATAGTTTTGTCCTTTCTCTCAGCTACACCATTCTGCTGGGGGTTATATGGAACTGTAAGTTGTCTCTTGATTCCTGCTTCCTTGCAAATGTCTTCAAATTGGTGAGACTCATACTCACCACCATTCTCTGATCTCAGGATTCTAATGTGTTTTCCAATTTGATTTTCAATTAATGCCTTGAACTGATGAAATTTTTTAAAAGTTTCATTCTTTGTTTTCATGAAGTATATCCATGACTTCCTAGAGAAGTCATCTATAAAAATCACATAATACACATGCCCATTTAATGAAGGTGTGGACATAGCCCCACATACATCTGAATGGATCAATTCTAAGATCACTTTTGCCCTTTTATTGTTGACTGGAAAAGACTTCTTTATGTTTTTCCCTAGCATACAACCTTTACAAATACTATTATGATTAAACTGAAAAGTAGGCATACCACTCACCATCTCCTGAAGTCTGAGAAGCGCTTTGAAGTGAAGATGCCCAAACCTCCTATGCCATAGTTTGCAAGAACTGAGAGTGTTGTGAACTAGTGCCTGAATGTGCCCTGGGACATTGTAAAGTCCTCCTTCTTTGATTCCAATAACAATGGTTGAACTGAGCTCTGTATACTTTGAGCATAAAAGAGCCGTCTTCTCCATGAAGATCACCTTGTGACCTTTATCCTCAAGAATCCCAATTGAGATAAGATTCTTCGTCAATCCTGGAACATATAAGATATCTTCAATATGCAACATCAATCCAGAATCTAGCTTAAATGATGTTGAGCCAGTTCCTTTGATTGCATAGCTCGCATCATCTCCCAACTCAACTTGAGAAGAGAAATTTACATTCTTAAAGTTAGCTAGATTATCTTTGTTCCCTGTCATGTGCCTAGAGGCACCATTGTCCACGAACCAAGATTCTGCACTATATGTCACGGTGCCTGTGAGAGATGAAACAAGGTAATATTCTTTTCTTGTTTCCTGATCACTAGAAACCTCTCTAGGCTTCCTCCTATAAGTTATTTCCTCTTTAGCAACAACAACAGCGTGAAACTTACCCTTATGTCCTTTTCTCGATTTGGGACAATTCGTGGCAAAGTGACCTTTCTTCTGACAGTTAAAGCATCTCACCCTTGAAATATCAAACTCACCTTTGTAACCACCACTGTCTTTCTCCTTTTCAATAGAGAATTTCTTTCGAGAAGGGAATCTTTTCCCTTTCTTTGTTTTGGCTTTCAATGCAATATTGTCTTCTTTTGAGGAGCCGACTCTACATTGAATCCTACCTTCTTCCTGAAGGCAATCATGCCACAGCCTTTCAAAGTTAGGTTGAGTCTCTCTTGCATTTACCCCGGATAGGAAGACCTCCCAAGCGGGTGGGAGACCATCAATAGCTGTCTGCACCAAGTCATCATTATCAACTGGTACACTAATCATTAGTAATTGATCCTTGATATGTGAGATCTTGGTGAAGAAGGATGTTATTGTATCATCCTTCTCCATCTTAAGAGTTCGCAGCCTCTTCTTGAGAACCCTCTTCTGACTAGGCACCTTCTTCTCATACAAGTTTGTTAGAGTGTCAAAGCACTCCTTCGCAGTCTTTAAAGGAGATATTACAGGCATAATATTGTCCTTCACTGAATCAAAAATGATTCGTTTTTCCTTTGCCTGATTCTTCTTAAAGTTTTCCTTTCCTGCATTTGAATTAGGTTCCTCTACTACACTGGTTACGAAACTGTCCAAATCATTCTCTTCAAAAATATTTAAAACCCTTACCTTCCAAATATTGAAGTTGGAAGCTCCTTCAAGCCTGTCTTCAGCGTTCACTAAGATCGATGTCATCTCTGCAGTAGATTTTCAACAAATCTGAACTGTGCTCTTTAAATAATCCTCTCCAAGAACCCTGCGTGAGCTCAAGCTTGCTGCAAAACTGAGTGACTACACACCCATGGTTATGATACCATCTTGAAAATTAAATATAATTCAGATCTGTAATATTTCTTAAAATACTTCTTGTTGATTTATAATTTATTCATAGTGAACATGCAGAGACATATAAATAGAAATAGAATAGAAGCATGCACGATAACACAAGGATTTTACCCTGGAAAATGTTAGAATAAAAGAGATGTGCTCGTTTTTCCAGACAATATAGCAATATTGTCACCCAACCATAGGCATGTTGCAATATACTCTGCTGAGGGGAGCTGAGAGGACCCTTGGAAACATGTCCAGAAGAGCCGCAACACCCTTGTAATCCTGTCCAGAAGAGTCGCAGCAAATCTCAGTCTCCAACTCGACTAGGAGAAAGTAAGTGTATCAAGTGAGGAATAGGCCAATCCTTAGATAGTTTTAGGTAGGTAAGATAGGGTTAACACATTAACCTTTTAGAGTCCACTTTAACATAGATTTAGGGTTAGGTTAACCCCTAAAATAACAAACTAACTAATATGTCAAGTGGTAAGACCAATAGACTAAGTCAACACGATAATTAAATCGAACATAAGGGTTTCATGAACAAGGCGGTCAATTTTCTTTAAGAAGAGGTAGGATCCAAAATAGAAATTTGAACCAACACATAAACATAAACTTAGGAGGGTAATAACTCAAGCAAAGGGTTTTTCTTTTTTTTTAATCAATAAACAATAAGACAAATTCAAAAGGTCAAGTCCTTCTTTAATGGCATTTTTTGTCCACATGAGTCTCATGATATAACTTATAAGCTTTTTATCATCCTAGCATACGTGGAAGGCTAATGACATGATCATGCCTTTCTTCTTGACTACTCCTAGGCCACATGGACCATCCCGGGAGAGAAGAAAGTCACACATCATCTCGGCTTGGTACTGAAACCAAGAAATTGCTTGGTCCCAGACCAGGATACCCAAGAACACATCTAGGGGCCCTAGAATATATCTAGGGGCTTAACCACCAAGGTACACAACCAAGGATCAATCTGAGTGCTAAACAAGGATTCCCTGGAACACATCCAGGGGCCCTAGAACACATCTAGGGACTTATATCATCAAACTGCTTGGGGTCCCTAACCAAGAACCCCAGAAATACATTGGGGGCCCAACTAGGGTCTTTTGCCATGGATCTAACTACTTGGTCCTAGACCAAGAACCCCAAGAGTATACTGGGGGCCCTAGATCACAACTAGGGTCTTTTCCATCCTCCCGGAGAATGACTCTTGCAACTACATTAATTTTAACACTCCCTCTCAGCAAGAGAGGCATTCGGCATTCTCGGCAACACTAGACTTGTCTTGAAAGTATACAAACTTTGTCAAAGACAGCGGCTTGATCAAAATATCTACAATTTGTTCCGCAATTGGAACATGTTGAATACTAAGACTGTTCTTCTGCACCATGTCCCGAACATAGTGATATCTCATCTCAATGTGTTTCGATCTGTCATGAAACACAGGATTCTCGGAGAGCTTTATACAGCTCTGGTTATCACAGTGAATTACTATGGGTTCCAGCTCAGCACTGAACAAATCTGAGAGTAGCTTTTTGAGCCACACTGCTTTTCTACTAGCAACACTTGCAGCAATGTATTCTGCCTCTGAAATGCTTTAGGCTATGGAGCCCTGCTTCTTGTTGGACCAGGAAATCATAGCTAAACCCAAACTGAAACAATATCCTGAAGTGCTCTTCTGGTCCACTGTACTACCCATTCAATCTGAATCTGTATAGCCATGAAGCATTACACCTCCACTAGAAGTGTATCTGAGCCCATAAGCTATAGTCCCCCGGACATATCTGAGAATATGTTTAGTAGCAACCATATGAATGTGTTTTGGATTGCACATAAAATGACTGAGGGCATTCACTGCATAACAAATGTTCGGTCTGGTGTGTACTAGATACATCAAGGACCCAATAATCTGACAATATATTGTAAGGTCTTCTAGATCTAAACCTATAGCTTGATCATGTAACTTCTTCAGGTTAGAAATCATGTAACCTGTAACTTGATCATGTGAAGATTTCTTATGGAGTTTTCTCTTCCAAAGCTTTATGAGGACACCTATTTTGAATATAGACTGCAGTACTTGCATCTTCGGCCCAAAGAGACAATGAAAGATTCTGATCATACATCATAGCTCTAGTTTCCTCACAAATTGTCTTGTTCTTTCTTTATGCAACCCCATTCTGTTGGGGATTGTAAGGCACGGTCAGCTCCCTCTTAATCCGAGAAGCCCGACAGAGATCATCATACTTGTGGGAGTCAAACTCTTTTCCATTAGCTGTTCTGAAAACACGGATATGTCTACCTATCTGATTGTCAACAAGATTCTTAAAATCTTGAAATTTACTGAAGGATTCATCTTTAGTTTTCAAAAAATAAATCCAAGTTTTACAGGAGCAATCATCAATAAAAATGATATAATAAAGACAAGCATTGATGGACGGAGCAGTCATAGGTCCATAGAGATTAGAATGAATAAGATCTAAGATACCATTAGTTTTTCTATTACTGTGAGGGTAAGATTTCTTTGTATTTTTACCAAGAGCACAACCTCTACAAATACTATCATGCTCAAAAGAAAAAACTGGTATACCTGTTACCATCTTTTGCAAACCTGGGAGAGCATTATAGTTGAGATGTCCAAACCTTTTGTGCCATAATTCGCAGGGGTTGATCATCTCATGAGCTAATGCTTGAATAACTTGACCAGAGATTTTGTAAAGTCCACCTTCTTGAACTCCGATTATCATGGCTGAGCCCATACTTTCATTTGAGGGCCACATAAGAGCCTTTCCTTTGGAGAAGGCTACTATGTACCCTTTACTTTCTAGAACTGCAACTGAAATAAGATTTTTCTTTAAACCGGGAACATAAGAATTTCTTCAACATGAAATACATTACATAACTGAAGCTGAAAAGATGTTGATCCAACTCCTTTGATGGCATAAGTGCCATCATCACCTAATTCTACCTTCACATTGAACTTCTTATCTCAATAGTTCACAAGGTTATGTTTGAAGCATGTCATGTGCTTGGAGGCCCCGCTGTCCACTAACCATATTTCTTATGATTTAGTGACAGCACCAGAGAGAGCTGAAACAAGATAACTCTCTTTGTGCTGCTCTTGTTCTTTAGAGACAGTTCAGGTTCTCTTCCTTTGAGGTTCTTCTTCCTCAGTTGCAACTGAAGCATGAAACCTACTTTTACATTTCTGCTTTGAAGGAGGGTTCCTACAATCTTTTGCATAATGGCCTAGCTTATTACAATTAAAGCATCTTACTTTAGATAAATGAGTGAGGATGAGAGTGCTTACCTTGAGGTTTTTTACCTTTGCCTTTGTGCTGAGGAAACCTCTTCCATTTCTTGGCTTTGGCTGAAAGAGCATGGTCTTTCACAGTGGAGGGTTCATTTATGCATAAGTAAGTTACATAACATAGATCTGAGTATTACCTTAGTTGTAACAAAGAACAAAGGTACCTGATTTGTTGTTGTTACCTTCCTCCGATGTATGCTCAGAAAAAGCTTAGTAGATCATGGATCAAACCCTCAAGGTAGATCTCATCATTATCATAGGGACAATGCCAAGAAGAACTCTTAGGATAGGAAACCAAAAACAAACTCAGCAAGATGAAAAGCTACAGTCCAAGCCACTATCAAGCAATAGGGTTGAAAACAAAAAGAACATTGTCCAACCTAGGGCTGGAAAAAGAACCCACAAACAGCCTTAAGACTTTCAACCCAAGAACATAGAATTATGCTTTAACAAAGGCAAAATACCAGCAATCCAAAACAGCCCTAACAATTCGGTCACAAAGTAAGAATATTAAGGCTACTGACAGACAAGGTAAGGCAGCACATCAAAACACAAGGGCGGCACCAGTAAAATATCAAGCGGCATCATTTAGACCATAAATACAGCAAGGCGACATAGTCAAACCAGCAAGGTGGCACCAGAACAACAACAGCATACAAGAACCCTTTACGACTAGCAGGGATAGACGCCTACAGGTGAGCGACAGGAAAAACCAATCATGGCTGATAGGGATAAACCCACGACAACTGGAGCAGACCAAGAACACACAAGAGGGGAGCTGAGGGGACCCTTGGAAACATGTCCAAAAGAGATGCAGCAACCTTGTAACCCTGTCAAGAAGAGCCGCAGCAAATCTTAGTCTCCAACTCGACTAGGAGAAAGTAATTGTATCAAGTGAGGAATAGGCCACTCCTTATACAGTTTTAGGTAGGTAAGATAGGGTTAACACATAAACCTTTTAGAGTCCACTTTTGTTAAGTTTTGAGCTATTATTAGGTTTCTTTTCAATTTACTAGATAACAATAGCATAGGTAGGATCACTGAGAGAAACACAATCACAAGATACACAGCATTTGTCCTGGGAAACCCTCACGGGGGAGAAAACCCAACAACAACTTCCTTAATATAGTTAGCCAATACAATGCCAAGACAATAAACCAAAACACTAGAGAATATCCAACACTGAGCAATGCGCCTCTCTCTTCCTTCTTCTCCCAACTGCAGCTACCAAACTTGGGCACTTGATGAGTGAATGAGGGAGTGAGATAATGAGGCGCTAACCTCCTTTATTTATACTAGCTGGCAAGCGCCGAAAAGGTGTCTCTTCACTAGGCAGGGCAAACTTCTTCTTCTCAGTGGTTAAAACCACTTTAATTACGCATGGGGGCCGACTTCTTAATTTGCATAATATAATTAGGGTTTGACCAATCCACAAAAGGGGATTTGGTCAAGTACAAAGCCCGACATGATCAAGCCACAAAAGAGGATTGATCTGATGAATGGTAACTCAAGTCTCAATCATAAATAGAATACTCTTTGCAGTTAAAATATTTCAACACTCCCCCTTAACAAGAAGGGTATTCTACAACATCATCAAGAGAGAGAGAGGGCAGCAACATCAACAATATCTGGAACACTGACTGGCATATCTATAAATCATCGGAATTTTTTCTCATCATCAATATCATCATCCACAGCAAGGAGCTGGAATGGCATCATCATCATTTGCATCAACATGGATTAGTATAACACTAATACATCATCATCATCAATAACAACACGAGGTTGATACAACATCAACAACAACAGCATCACAGCACGAAGGTTGGAGCATCATCAACATCA